>CALYDF020000512.1:0-44076 GCA_944474145.2 Dicrocoelium dendriticum | reverse complement strand
GAAGGTCATGAGGTCCCGCGGCTTTATTTATCTTTAACGTTTCGATCTCACGTTCGACTTTTGAGCGAGAGGGTGGATCCAATGGAACAGCCCACGGAGCAGGGCAATCACTGGTCGGCGAGAAATCTAACAATTCCGACCGATTAAATTGTCTTTCAAATTGCTCAGCCCAAATTTTCAAGCGATTTGTTAAGTTTTGGATAGGGTGTCCACTCTCCTCACATATGTTTTCACTAACACCAGTTCTCCTGCTGCCCGTTTCCCGTATCAGACTAAATAACTCACGATGGTTACCAATGGCAGCGGCCATTCCATCTCTGTTGCACGGTGAGTCCACCAGGATTCGCGGGCTGTCTTCAGGCTAGCACGGTGTTTCGCCCATATCCCTTCGCGAGTTTCATTGTGTTCGCTTCCAGCCGGAATATGCCGGCGAGCATCTATAAGTTCCAGAGACTGTGAAGAGACCCAATGTCCATGCTGGCGACTAGACACACCACATGAGGATTTTCCTGCTGCTGGTAAGATCTGGTGAACATGAGACCAATGGGCTTTAATTGCATTCTGTGAGCGTTTATCCAACTCGCATGACAGCGTCCTTTGCTACGCACTCAAAACATCTGGCTTCACCAGTTGGCCGGTGTCAATGCGCTCACAACATTATCCTAGGCGACCGCCAAAACGCATCCGCAAGTCAGCAAATACACTGCATGGTCAGGGTCCACACCTGTGCTCCAAATCGTGCGACAGTTCTGGACGCAGCCTCTTCATCGGTAACTAATCGCCAAGTGATCGATTTGCGTCCATAACTGGCTCGAGGCTGGTGGGCGCCAAGTCACCCTCCGGAAAATGCTGTTTCTGAAATTATTGCTCGCAAGAAATAAGCGAGCATCCTCACACAAATGAAGTAACCGCTCACCGTTATCATTACGGTAGCATGTACCATGTTGGCCGCCAAGATGCAGCTCATCAGTGGATAATCTCCCAACTTGAGCGTTCAGATCCCCAGCCAGCACTACAGTGTCCGAGCTTCTTCTGTGGCTAAGGAACTCGTTCAGTTGACGATGGAAGTCGTCTTTTACCAAGTCATCGCTACAGTTTGTCGGTGCATAGGCAGCGATGACGAATAGACACCTGTTAGTCCCACGCGGCCTCGAAGCTTTGAACGAGCCAGCCATTCGGACCGCACACATCCGGCTACTGATTGAAATCAAATCAACCAGAGCTGCTTCTGTCTGGGGACTCAGGGCAATACTAACATCGGCTTGGCCGGTGCTCGGAGCCGCATCGTCACCGGATAGGCGCAATGAGAAAATACTGCTTGCGTCAATTGAAGGGGATCGCAGAGTGAGCAGAGAGCTCGAGTCTTACAGGTGGGTCTCCGATAAGCAGCAGATATCAATCGATAGGTTCTCTAATGTTGGAGCAAGTGCTGCCTGTTGACCGATCTGAAGCAATGTGCGAACCTTGAGGCATGACAATTTGAAGGAGGATCGGGGGCTCCAAACGGAAGCCGATGAACTGGAATGGGCCGCTTGCTTGGACATGGGCCTGTTGACAGTGCATGAATGACGCTCCTTGTTCAGCTGTGAGTTGAAACTAAAAGACAAGCGACTATTGAAGCAACGTGGGAGAGGGCTGAGAATTGGGGGTTTGAAAACAGGGGGATAAATGGAAGCTGGAACGGAAAGATAAGGGTGAAAAAGCGCGAGAAGAGGAATAATAAGACGAAAGGCTTGAACAGTAGCATCCAAACCCCTATCCACCCTGCCTGATGCAGCAGATAGGGCACCGTTGATTATTGTCTGCGGTGGCCAGAGCATCAGAAATTTGTTTGAAGTGCGATTCATTGTATTGCGTGGGCAGGATACTGTCAGGTTGCCCAGGCCTAGACAGGAGAACGATTAGGGTTCTCAACCAAAGGCTTTGGTTAAAAAACCTGTCCGCAAGGCAGCGGGTTTGGCACTGGGCTACAAGGAGTCAGTTTTAAGGAATAAGGCGCCACCCTCATTCCAACCCCCAACCTGGAGGACCAGGAAGCTGAGTTTTTCTGGCCTCTAACCATTGACCAATTTGGTATGAGTGGCTCTGAAGGTGCAAAAGCACCACCCAGTATAGCTCAATGGATCACTGAGGCACAAAAACCATTGCACCACGGTAAAGTTCCAGCCACACCAGGAGAACCTTTCAAAACAGACCTGCAAGATCTGGTTTCAGATTTCCCTCTTTCTGGCTACGTCCCTGCGCCCATCAGATTCAGGAAAACTAACTGCTTATCCATATTGGACCGAACATTCACATATGAAGTACCGATGGTCGAGAGAGTGATAACCAGCACTCTACTGGACCGCTGCAATTATGCGACGCTACTGTTTCGTTACATGTGCTACGCGGATTATCCTAAATAGCATGCCGAGAAATATCATCTCCTAACAAACTATGACGGTCTGTCCAATCTCATTCATGCAACAAGCTGGTCGTCCTTAGCCGATTTGACCCCTTAGGTGGCATGCGGATTATTCCTCAAGATATTTAACAAGGCCGGGGCAAGCACATCTGAACCCAAACTCCGCCGGCCTAAAAGGATTAAGTGTTCCCTTAATGCATAGCATTAAGTGACTTGGACCGGCGCACCTCCATAGGTTCCACGAACGACCACACCTGGAATGTCTACACAATACAAAGGAACCACTCTGTTAAGCTCGTCCAGGAGGATAAAATGAAGAACCTTATACTTCTGGTGGAAAAGATTTGCTCCAATCTCAAACTGCAATACAGACAGGTAAACAATTTGCGCCTTGTTAAGCGCAGTATTCCTGCTCTGCACACAGCATGCCGCTTGGTACAAGCCACACAAGAGGCGGCCAACGTCCTTCGACATTAATTTCGCCGAACCTTTCAAAGCTTGCTATCAGCATACATCGTGCCTAAACCTATAATGTCTCCATCACGGCTTAATCACATATCGTTCACCTCCGCGGCTGTACTAAAGTTGCTGATGACACTGGGCTAGTTCAGCTCCACGGGTGCGGAAGGCATTCGCCCGAGGGCGTTGAAACCTGCTACCATGAGTTTAACGGAGCCACTAGCAATTTTCTTCTAACGATGTCCGAACGAGTTACACGTCCCCACGATGTGAAAGCAGGGAATCATCACTACAATTCACAAATCTAACGGCCGCGCCGAACTAGCAAATTAGTTCCTGATTGCACTACTTCCTGTGATCTCTAGGGTTATGGTGTCCATTGTAGCTGGGGGTTGCATAGGGTAACTGGACAACAACAAAATGATCGTTCCGGATCAGCACGGATTTCGCCAAAATCGCTCCTGTACCACTAATTTTCTATATTTCATGCAAGCTAGTCGGAATCTGTGGACGCTAGTGTAGGAGTCCGCGCGGCCTACCTGGATTTCTTAAACGTATTCTATCACCTAGACCATCGCATTCTAGTCTACATACTCCAGAAATATGGAATCGGCGATCCTATTCTGGGCTGGATAGGAGATTTTCTCGTGCAACATCACCTGAATGTAAGGGTTCGAAACAGTCTATCAGAATCAATTAAAGTTCAGTGCGTCGTACCTCAGGTCTTGGTGCTTGACTTCGCTTGTTCCTGGTATTTATAAGTGGTTTCGCAAGCGTACTATCTTCTAACTGTTTGCTATTTGCTGACGATCCAAATGTATGGCGTATTATAGCTGCAGTGGAGGACCACACAGTGTTACAGGAGGATCTGGACAAAGCGAACACATGGTCCCGTGAGAACCCGCTGCATTTCGACATCACCAAGTGAAAGGTTCTCAGCCTACGGCACAAGCGTACGCACAAGTACCGCATAGGACCACAAATCCTACAGCGGGCTTGGTTGTTTGAGGCAGAATGAAAAATCTCAAAGAAAGCAAACCAGTACCTCGACCTTCTTCGCAGAGCTTTCGAGGCATTTGACCTCTCGGTCTTTCCAAATATCCTTAGTGCATACGTGCGGCCGCAAGCGGAATAAGGCATTCAAGCTTGGCAACCCTGGCTCAAGCACCATCTTACCGCGCTGGATACTGTACGACGTAAGGCAACGAAGAGCTTCAGAGGTTTGATCAGCCTACCCTACCCACTCAGACTAAAGACTCTCAAAAGATGCAGTAGACATTATCGGAGTCTAAGGGGCGATCGCGTAATGGTGTACCAGATTCTGAGAAACCTCATCCACCAATGCCATTCCCCTCTGCTACTCAAGCAAAACACCCCGCCAAGAGGTCATCCGTTTAGGCTGGCCAAGCGGTACAGCCGACTGGAATGCCGTCAAAAAATTCTCTCCCTTCGCTGTCCCAGCCTTGGAACACCCTGCCGGAACATGTACTTAATGCTTCCATCCTACCGTTTTCGAAAACGCTTTGATGATTATCTGTCACTTTTACCCTACGTGTTATCGCTCAAGACCTCCAGATGCTAACACTAATACAAAACGGGCAGTGGACAGTGCCATAACCATACTCATGAATACGTGACTCCAAACCTCTTGCACACAAATCGATAAACACTACTACTTTGGAAACTGGATTTCTGTATCCCCTCGACGCGTGATAGCTGCACACGAGTAAATGCTGTCGTTGCTATTATTTATTCTTTTCTTTCTTATTTCGTGAGCAATATTAACCCCTTATTGCTTTGTGTGAGCACACCCTGATTTCAAACGCCCTTTATAAGGCAGTGCAGTTAAATCTGTAATCGCCAAAACCAACGATTCCATTATTCCTTAATTTATCTTTTCTCACTCTAACCACCCCAAGAGACATGTCAAGCACCTGCTTATTACCCGCTGTAAATCATTATTTATTGTTCATTTTATCAATCTGCCGGTTGCGAGTTAAAATAGTCAACATATACTGTGGCCGGCAAACGCTTAGATTTTGCCTTTCTTGACTACCACAATTAGTTTGATAATGTATCACTTGAGCGGTTTCTGTACAAGCCGCAGGAAACTTGTGTACGTGGAGGCCTAAACGCGTGGATGGTCGATTTTATGCGAGACAGATCCATGCATGTGCGAATGAAGGAAATCACTTTCTCAGCAAGTGCTAGTGGATAGCAGGTCCCATCAGGATCGGTTCTCGGACTTGAACATTTCAGACTGTTCATCAACCACCTTGCCAAAGCGCTTCAAACCGAATATTTAGTTTGCGCTGATGAATTCAATCCTTGGGAGGAGTTCTCGGGCGTCGATACTAAAGATAAAATCCAGACTAGGCTGGATCTACTATACTACTGGCCCACCAAGTATGGTGTAATTTGCAACATTGCCAAATGCATTTTCCCCCTTAATTGGTGCATTCGATCTACTTGGCAACTATCATAATAGGGGCTTCCTCCTCAAGAAAGACATAAGCGTAGTTTTGGCCTTTTACCTTAAACCCTTCAGGACACACCAAGGAGAGTGGCCGCCGGAGCAGGATGTCTGTTACAATAAGAAGATCATTATCTTGGATGACACCAGAGATATTCTGGCTACTATTTACCTCACAAGTATGACCGTTCTCGCGTACGGACTACCGGCAGCGCTTCAATATTCCAAGCTAAAACCTACTCTAATAGAAAAGTTCCAGCGACAGGTGTTAAGGTTTGTCTATCGACTTCGGGATCTTCCCTACAATTTTCGACTCTAAGAAGTGAACCACTTCTCCTTGGACTACCTTCGCCTCCGTGGAGACCTCACCTTCACCAGGCGCTCACTAAGAGTTGAACTTGCAGATGAACTGTGGCAGTTATTTCAACGCAACCTAGGAGGCCAAACATGGGTCACAACTGAAAGTTAGTTTAAGCAAAGATGCTCTGAATCCGCTCCGACGTCGCCCTTTCTACTCGATTAGGAAAAGACTAAACAGCCTCCAAATACCCGTCATCAGCGCACAGGCTAAGATCAGGGTTATCAGCTGCGCAAGGGGAATGAACAGCACTGCTTCTCTGCGACTTCCGCGGTCACTTGAGCACTATTGAATCGTTAGGGTACATTGGTACATGTTGCTGATCTCGAGGTGACGGGGTCAACGTAAGGCATCCGTTTTGCCCTCTACAAAACATTGATTCGAATGAAGCATGAACTCTTAGTTGACTTTGTCCTTTCAGAAGATCGGCTGCTGTTTGACATCAAAAGTGTGGCTACCCATTATGTTCAGGTTGAAAAGTGCCTAGCTGCCAAACACCCTCCACTTCAATTACTGCCTACACGCATCCCATATCCTGTGTAGACCTAAATGAATAGGCCAGCGAGGCATGTGGATTGTAGCTACGTTGCATCAAAGGAGTCGACCCACGCTCCTTCACAGGCGAACACAAGTAAGGAAAATTGGTAAATAATCACACACAATGGGCTGACTGGACTGTAGTCCGCTCCACACTGAATGCGTGGAACCACTCTACCAGCATAGCACGACTACAAGGACCGTGCCTTCCATCCCCTTTAGAAACGACCAACAGTCTCCTGGAGCCAGTATGGAGGAGGTAGTGGCTAATAGACAGGTAGGCATTTTGTCAACATGCACATCAAACACAGCCACACCATGCATATCAAGCAACAGCCAACCACTTTTATTAACGATATCAAATAAAGTATATATTAAAGCCTACGGAGAGCTGACATAACTTTTCGCTAAAATAACACAGGAAGTAAGTGCGTTAGCAATGAATCCACGATAAGTACAAAATGTCCAGAAGTTACACAAAAATGCTACAAAGGCAATAATGTGAACGAAGATAAGCACAATTGGCGTAAGTAACGTGTGCAAGTTAATAGAAGGCTACTCAGGTAGACAGAACAAATCAACGAAAATAGAAGGAAATTTATCCAGCTTAAAAATATATAGTTTAACTTTAAGTTTGTTATGTTGGTTAAAGTTGGTTACACACTTATGTGGTGTGGAGGTATCGTGAGTGTAACATCAGCCAAAACACATACATTTATTATCTTTCCACGGACATATGTGTTTCATGTAAGGCTGCTCCTTTCTTCTCTGGGTTGTATAGGTTTTTCACCCATACCATTAGACCTTGGACGCAATGTCGTTATAACCGCAGGCCCTAGGTATCATTATACACGCACGTATTCAACCACAATGCATTAGTTTACCTTTGCTTGTGTTCCAAGGATTCGTATTATACAATTCACATAACAGTTGTTTAAATTCTCACAGCCATTTATATAGAAATACACGCACGCTTTGCTTTTCACTTAGAATTTCTTGTTTATTTAGATTGATGATTTCTTACACAGCCCATAAACAGGTTCACTATAACTGATAAGTACTTATGTCATTTCAGTGCAGCATTTAGCGTATATACAGCTTTACACACGCCCGTATTCAAAAACCTGCGATCAGCCTACTGGAGTGAATGAAAAATGATCGCAGAAGGCAAAGGCGAAACAACTGGCTCTACACCCTGAGCATAACGTGCGTCATATATTTGTTGCTTTAATTTAGTTTGACTGCAAATAGCAACCTCAGGACGACCTTTCTCCCTCTGTTTGACCGGACATTTTGCATCGTTCATTACTTGGTGTAGAGCAGTTTTCTTGCTGATTTTGGTCGAATGCACTTGCTTTTGCGATTTTTTGTTTATGGCGTCCGTACACTTTTTGCTGGTATTTGTATCGTGTTTGTATTGATCACCCGGTCAACTTTACCGTCATATCCGGTAAACTATTAGCTATGAAGAAGCTGACTCCCTGTGACCTCTGTTGTAAAATGGTTGGGCATAGAGCCAATGCCGTTATATGTCTCATGTGCGAAATGCATTTCCACACTTGGTTAGTTTTTATTTAGGTTATTTCAAACTACCGTGAACTCCATTATGGTTTTGTCCAAATATTGTGCAAGAAACGCCAACCCACAAACAGCCGAGAAGCCGCGCGGGCCTACACGGCGGGCGAAACGTTCTATCGGGAGGAGCGCTGTGGGTTCACCCAAGCAAGCCGAAAATCGGCCACTCTATGTCCGAACGTGCCGACCTGCCCACCGGCTGCAGGTTCTTCGGAGCGATGTCCATCCATTGCTTAAGCCTCAGCTCGAATGCCTGTATTGCGTTCTACGGACACTAACATACCAGTGTGTGAAAACGCAGGCGTTGAATGACAATGGAGAATAGAGCGAAGCAAAACATAGAGGACGACTGCCAACAATCAACGGCGTTGTACTCTTTTGATATTTCAAGCGCCTGTGTAGACAGTTACTAGTCCTCAGGCTCGTTATGACCAGCACGTGGATAATCTGCAAAGCCTGATTAGTAGGCTTCTCGTCATGATTGAGTAGGGGTTGCGGATGAAGGAAATCTCTCAGCTTGGCTACAGTAAGGAAAAAAATCCCGACCTCTGCGAGTCACGCTGGTCGTTGCAACGTGTCCGAGGCTGATAATTTCCAGCCTCGCTATACTAAGAGGTCCAAATGCTCATAATTGTTTCGATTTGGATCTGTCGTACCGAGAGAAGCTGCACACCGCTAGCATGGAGTTGAAACGACGGACCTATAGTAAAGAAACAAACCGCCAACTTGTAAATTTTTCGTCGCGGCCCGTATCCCCTCAACACGGATAAACAGGTCGATGACTGTTCATGCGCCTCTACCGGTTCCTACCTTGGCGTAGACGTACCAAATGTTTGTAGTTTAATTATAAACTTGACGAAATATTTTACTTCAATACCGCACGTAGTCTGGACGTGCTAAGGTTGTCTGAAACCTGGTTAACTGCTGAGGTCACTCACCTAGAAGTACAGGTCCGTAGCTACTCTATCTTCCGGTGCGACGCAGTCTCAAATGGTTGCAGCGGCGTGCCGTTATACATTCGGTCCTCGCTGTGGGGAAGACTGGAACTACCTACCTAGGCATAGACGACTTGTTCGAGCAGCTTTAGGGCTTGATTCGCCTAAGGCAGGGTCAATTATACGTTAGTTCGTCTATTTGCAGCCGCGAACTCGATGTCTTGATTGCTTGACACACGCCAAAAGCCCCGCTTCCTGTTTATGAGTGATTTTAACTTGCCTCGACTACGGTGGCCTGAGGTTTATATTTTCCATGGGCACCGTAGAGTCGATACGTAGCTTGCGATCATGGGTTTTGAAACTGTACATCACAACACGTTGGCCATCCGATGCGCGGTACACCGCATGCAGCTCGATCATCCCTGCACATACTACTAACCAGTTGCGAGCAACGCGTATATGAAATGCAGTTCCTGTATCCTCTGGTAACTAGTGACCTCTCAGTTGTGTTAGACAGCCTACTGCTGCCCTTGCCCTACGTATGTATGCTAGAGCCACCTTACAATTATTGGAAGACCGACTTCCAAGGTGCAAATCGAGGAGTTAGGGAAGTAAACCTGTCGCTGCCGCAAGATGTAACAGTTGAAGCTTGTTATTTTGTTATAAACGAGGGTGTGCAATCTATCTTTACTCATGAAGTATTTCTCAATTAGCCGAAAGCTAGGCCAGTGACACTGCATGGGTTCAACAGTCTTGATAGCACAAAACCTGCCGACCCGTAGGAATTCACCGTCTAATTTTAAAGTCTTTATCGGCCACCATGTCGTCAGCTGTGACGGATCTGTTCAACAAATCGTTGTCCAAAGGTGCATTGCAGAAGGACTGAAAACGGTCTGTAGTGAAGCCTATCGCAACAGCTAGTGACCCACGAAATATAGACATATACTGGTCGATTTGTCTCATCTCTGTTTTGGCAAAGGTAACCTAGAAGCTTGCGAAAAGAGACTTCACCAGCTGCTGGTGTCAAAAGATCAAACGCCGGCAGACCATGGATTTATTTAGGGCCGCCCCTGCATCGCCAATTTTCTGATGACACGGTAGAAATGTTTGCTAACGTTGAATCTGGAACAGTCCGTGCAGGTTATCTACCTTGAGTTCAATACAGCTTTCGCTAAAGCCAACTACGAGGTCTTGCTCTACAAGCCAAAAATGTATCGTGTTGGCGGTGTATTGCAACAGTGGAGCAGTGACTTTGTTATTGGCAGAAAACGACGGGTTAATTGGATGACCTCCTAACTGTTTAGTAACCGTCCACTAGCGGCTTGCCGCAAGACACCGTACTAGGACCCAACCACATCGAGGAAGACCACTGCTCCTTCATTCGCCCAGCGCAATATTTGCGGATGATCTGACGATTTGGTGGATTATTAATGCTCCCGGCGATTGTATCGCCCTTCAGCAGGACCCAGACCGCCTATCCCGATGGTGTGCGGAAGTTAACCTACCAGACAACAAGGCCAAGTTTTGGTTTTTCAGCTTTGTATGGATTACCAATAAACGTGCGTAAACCCTGGAAGGCCACCAGTGCGTTCCACCAGTTTTTTAAATGATCTAGACATACTCCCACTTCCTGAATTGAAGTCTATCGACAACACAAACAGACTGTACGTAAACGAACTACGCCTGCTTTGTGCACTTAAACGCAGCATCTGCACTTAGTCTGAAGAGATTACCACCCGTTTGCTTCTCTGCATACTAAGACCAGTGCTTGAGTAAGGCTCACCTTCCTATAGCCCGATCCCAGTACGTGAGGTGCAGAGACTGGAACGGGTCCAGCGTGTAGCTAACCGGTTCACTCCCAGTTTACCGGGTAAGTAGTACGAAGACCTATGTAGGAGACTAGAGCTTTGTACCTTCTCATACCGTCAGCTTCAAGTTGATCTCATTATGATGCACCGGATATTGCACCTAGGCTTCTTCCCTACCTTGGAACCACTGCTGAACTTTTGCGCACCCAGTAGCACACGCGGGCACCGGTACAAACTAATGGTCGGGCATTTAAAGTGCATCGCTCGCCTTCTATGCTTCGTGCCTCCAGTGGTGAAATATTGAAACAAATTACCGGAGGCGCTAGTCGAGGCGTAATCGGTGTCGGCATTTAAGTGATTGCTTGACGCCAGCCTTCCAAAATACCATTTTAGGGAACATATGGCTGCCGGATAAGATGTAGTGCAGGTTCACCATGCTGTCACTGCGATGGAATCAGCCAACTGATTCCGCGCATGTGCCCTGATCTACCTTCGATGGAGCACCACAGAAGGAAGCTTTTCGCTCTCTATTATCAGTATTTGGTTTTCAGTATTCAACGTGTAATATGGCTTAAAATTAATGCGCATACTTCTAGTCTTGATACAGTTAGGCAACAACGTTAAGAGTACTTTTATGATTAGCAATTGTTAATCCACGTTTCCTTTGCTAACAAGAGGACGCAAAAAGTAACAAGGCAAAAAGCAAGGTAGCCGTTTTACCATCAATATTTAAACTTGCTACGGATAAATAAATCATTATATTCTTTCGTATGGTAATATTTTGGCGCAACTAACTAAAGGCTGGGTGTTTAATCTACGGGAAAGCAAAAGTATGAAATATTATTAATTTTAAAACGCACTAGTTTCGTTATATCAACATTCCCATTTATCTGCTTTCAACTTACCTAATAAAATCTTCATTTTAATACCAACCACTCGTTAAAGCAATGCGTTCAAAAAAGTAATTTCTTCCATTGCCCTAAAGCAGTTCATAATTCTTTTAGCGTTTATGAGATAACGTTGCTTTTATCTCGCTATGTCGCTTAAACTCTTCCGGGGTCTGTAGGCGCATTTTGTGTTAAGTATTGGGATAAGTATAAAATGTATCCTTAACTGTTAAATACGGATGAAGCGGCTTCGCTAGTACATGATTTATAAGAATGTTGTGTTTAGGGCTACTTCCAATAAACTTTGTCAAACTTAATATTATTTCTCCTAGATTAGTAATATGGATGCACATCACATGTTGTAAGAAGATCTTACCAAAACTTTCGCTTAAGGCTGGACATAATCTGACGCTGAGCAGCATTAGGAAATTGAAGTTAACCATTATTCTTCCTCAACCAAACCAGTAACGCCAAAATATATCTTTTATATTCGGGTTCCAAATAATAGTGAACATAATTGTAAAGAACAATTTATACAGATGCATAATTAAATTATTAAAGAATTGACGCAGAGCACATCTGCATAAAAATAGGAGCACCATCGCAACGTTTGGAACCCATGCCGTCTGTAAACCTTTCGAAAAGCTGAGCGTTATATTGCGTATTTAATCAGCGTTTAGTTAATTCTTACGAATATTAGCCGAATTATATATTCTGCCTCTTGGCGTTGGTTTATTAATCGCTAAGAAAGTGGTGCCACCAGGCAAAATAAACTAACTCGAAAAACTGTGCCCTTTCTATCTACAAATTTAAATGCTCTTATTAGAACTAATAAGGTTTAGAGTGGACTAGGGCCACCCTAGAGCTATTAAATTTGCTCAAAGGATAAATCTACTGCGAAAAGCATTCATTTAGCATTCACTTAGAGGTTTCGAAGAGATACATATCCAAGACGTCCGTTGATCGTACTACACGGGAAGACTAAATGGTAAGTGCAGGCTGCTGGCCGGAGGAAGGTGGCTAGACAATCAGCTAGTAACTGTCGGAGCTAAATGGATAGTGTGCTTTCGTCAAATATCCTGGCTAACTTGGCGGTACTGTACCATTTGCGATAGAAGGCCCAGCGAGAGGCAACTATGTGTAAGCCGCGAAAGCGTACGACGTTTCGCTAGACCAAAATCACCGAAGGTCTAATAAAAAAGCAAAGCTAAAGGAAATAACGCTCACATTAATGGCTATGCTTGATGGCAACTCATCTGTTAGCTTTCGACCAAACCACTGGCGCGTTACTTATTCAACGGATACGAACAATTACTTAGCAGGAAGATAAATTCAAACAGGGAAAGTGCAATCCTATTTACGGATATTTATCACTCCCGCCGCAGTTAACACCTCGTTTCGGACGTTTGCAATACTGGCGCATTTCGTTTTTGAGTTAAGGTGGACTATGAGGAACTGCTTGGTCCTTTGAGTGTCTCTAGTGAATGAGCTAGATACAAGACTACAGGGCATACGTTTATACGGGTAGATTTTATTTAGTTAAATAGCGTTCTTGGTTAAGTACAACGAAAATGTAATACGGCAGGTATATGACACATACGGAAGACACTTTGTTTAGGATAATTCAAGTTGATACCCGGAGATCAAAACTACTGTGGTAAGCAATTTTGACTGCTAACATATTTGTTCTAAGCGAATGTTTATTTCAAGCCATTGTAGGGTTCTCTGCGATGAGCAAATAATTAGCCATTTGTAGTGCATTGAAATGATTCATTTGCTACCATCAAGAAAAACTAAATGGTTGACACCGAGGAAGCGGACACATTTTAACCCTAACAGACCTGAAACCCTGATCGTAACTGTCGGCTTTAGTTAAGTTACTAAACTTCGACGAAAAAATGCGACATTACAACTACTTTTTAGTTGCATACAATCTAATGATTAGATTTCTATGCAAATTGGAGAAAATTTAGAAAATATGAACTAAGCAAAGTACAAAACTTAGGTAATGCGGTAAAGCGGCAGACTCGAAAATTACGGAAGAATCGGTTTAGCTGCCTGATATTATAAGAAGTACATTTAGCAATAAATAAATGCATAAATATTTATTCTCCACTATGCGAGACACACCCATGGAGATATCTGCGGGTAGGTGCAAGTGTACAGATATTTTATGGAAATTGTAACAGCAACAGCAGAAAATTTTTTCATACGTCCATGCTTAGAACTAGTAGAAATGTGAAACCATAAATGGGCTGTCGTGAGATAGGGACCGCTTTGTCAGGGCATAATCGGTCTGCCATATATTGCAGTCATACCTCAGCTAATAGTAGATTAAGAATCCTGAATAATCCATTAGAGGTTAATTGGAGAACACGATCGAGCTAGGTATGGCAATATACTGAGTTCCTGCATAAGTAACGCAACAACCAACGGTGTCATCGTAGAAAGCAAAGAGGCGAAGAAAATTCGTGAACTCTTAGAAAGAAGAGACTACAGTATATGCAGATGTAGAAGTTCCAGTGTAACGAAGGTATCTAAAAGGGTGACGCTATTTGACCTGCCAGTGTGAAGTTATGGGCTGTGAATTTAATCAGTGGCGAGTCACATTCGCCACGTTGCATTGTTGTTAAACGGACATTTGTGGCATTTTATAGGGCAAACGCTTGCCAGGCGAAAACCCACCACGTCCTGAAACACTGCCGCCGATACATTGCATGGCAAGTTGTAATTAGCTATGCTTCTTGTGGAAAGTTTATTCTCTCGGTTATTCGCAGTCAAGTTGCATCCTATTTTTCCTTTAGCTGATGCGCTAGGCGAGTGTCTATTACGTTCCTGGGTCCAGTGCGGTTCCGAACAAATGGCCGTGCCCGATTGGTACGTTACGAATTAAACCTTGTTTTCCTATGAAGTGTTGATCATCTGCAGAACCACGCGAAGGGTCCCAGGGATATACTTTGAGAAATCTTGAAGTCCTGAAGGATAGGATATGGTTTGGAAAACCAATCGGAGATCCTCCGGGGGTAAGTTAAAAAATTAATAAGCAATGTAGGAAACCACGGCCAATTGAACTGTCAAGGCGGAGTGAAGAGCTACGGATGACTAATTGTTCTGGTATTGAGTAGTTAGAAGATTGTGCCTTCCGAACTCAAAGCAGTGCTTCAGGCAAGCAGTATGTGAAGGAGATAGTGTAAGGCAAGCGGAACGCGATACTTTAAGCTTCGAGAAAATTGTATCCGGTCAAAGTATCAAATAATTTGTGCAGCTAGTAATTTGGAAAATCGGCTGATAATCTTCCACTCATATTCAGATAAAGGAACTTTGTTCCTCGTCTTACATTATTGCTTCACCGATGGACAATTGCTTGAGTGCTTGTGAAAAGCTATGGAAAAAGGCAGTGAACAAACAGACACAAAGACAGACTAAAGAAATGCATCCGGAACGCACTCGATCAATTTCAACAATGAATGAACTATTGTACCTCCATAAGATGTAATTGTTATTTAAATATCGCATATACACATTTATCATAGATGACGATATACAACTGAAGGCAAGCAGATCACTGATCGGTATAGAATAAATGATCGTTCCAAATTAGGAATGAAGATGAAGCAAAGATCGGTTGAGGGGTCCTAAAGTGCAATCGCTTAATCTGTGGGAATCAGAGAGAGAAGGAAGAGCTCTGCGGATTAAAGAATATTATATCACTCAGGGGAAGCGAAGGGGACGCGTTGCATCATTCCTTAATTCGTACGAACGTAAGAAGTCATGGAGGACAAATGAAGAAGTAATGCAAAAGAAAAAAGTGAAGGAAAGAATAGGGTTGGTAAACAGGGCTCCGTTGAGGAATGCAAAAAGCGCGTGTGGAAAGAAAGGAATGGGGTGAAGAAAGAAAAGATTCGTTGTGTAGAAGTGGAACAGCCTACGAATATCTCAAGGTTTTGTTAGAAGGTCTTTGGATCTACCGATGATTCATGTGTATAGGCTCAGTAGGCTGAAGCAATAGACCATGGAAACGAGACTAGAATTTTGTCTCATCGAGAGAAAGCCGAATTAGTAGGTTCTGCGTATTAATAAAGAACATCGAGAGATATAGACAAGTTAAAGAAGAAAATTGGCTTAATTATCAGGATCATTCATAACCAGCAGTGGTCTGGTGTTGAGGGTAACAGAGTGTTTCGTCGGCAGAGGCTAGATTATTTAGGTCTCTGAAGTGTGTAAGAAAGGAACAGTTAAGACAAAACCAGGTAAGTCGAGAAATGTAGGTAAGCAGCCAAATTAAGTTGGGAAAAGAAGAATTAAGTGACATCAGAGAAGAAGCAGTTTGGGACGAAATTTGCTATATGAGACGGCAGTTTGCATGCGGAGCAGTGATCTGAGGATAAGGGGACCAGCGTATTGAGACTGTAACGCATAGAAATTTAACGTCCCGGATGTCTGGAAGTAGGAAGAAAACAGAAGATTAGTCAGACGACTATAGATTAGGGCGAAGCTCGAACTGTTATCTGTTCAAGAGTAAAACGAATGCAAATACAGAGTGCCAAAAGGAGAAGGCTCTATTAATGAGAACCGGTAAATCCAACGGTGTGTTTAGGTGAGGTGAAATAACCGTTGGGTCTGCCGATCCCTGATCTTTGGGGTCCTAGTAGACGGAAGATAGAAGTTCGTACATTCGAGCCTATAATGTCGGCTTATATAGAGAAAGCCGTATTATATATGTCGGAATTCTAACAGAGAACGCATGTAGAATAAACTTTTAAGGATATAAAAATAATTAAATAAATATTTTAGTCCCAAATTCATCGAGCCATACAAACTCATGTATGATCACAATTTACAAGCAATTATGTAGCGCAACAGTTACGTTACAACGCACATACTTGGCTGGGGCCAAAGTTTTACAATTTGCAGAAACATTCAAAGAACTCATGGGGAGCGAAGTCAACTGTGGAGTGCCAGTAAAATGGCTTCAAGTGTGAGTAGAGTAAATACAAAACGCACAGTAGTTAGAGTGGGGACAGTAGGTGAAGTAAAGTAACTCTGTTGTACGTGTCAGTAGAATATCGAAAAATGACTAGTCGATATTCCAGTTTGTAACAGTGGGCAGTGTCTTCATTCAGTGGCCAGTCACACCCGCCACGTCATAGTGTTGATAAACGGACTTTTGTGGCTTTTTATGGGGAGAACGCTTGCCAGGCGAAAACCCACCACGTCCTGGAACAGTGTCGTCGATTGCTATGATCGGTCCGTTGCAACTGGCAAAACTGGTTATAAAGCATTAGTTCCTTTAGTTATTCACAGTTGAGTGACTCCTCCGTTGGCCAGAAAATGGCACAGTCAGATTCCAACATGGACGTCGGGGTCAGTCGAGGAAAAGTACGATTTTGCAGGTAAGTAGAATTTCCAGAGTACGGGGTCTCACCCTCTCTGATTATGTATATTTGCCGAAGAGGCAAGTATTCGTGTCCAGCTACCCTCACTGGACATCGTTGGTTGAGTTGTTGGGTGCAGGTGGTAGGTTTTGAAGTGGAGCCATGGTCCAGGTAAGTCTTCGTTGGTTAGTTCGTCCCATCCCAGACGGAGGCAGTTCCTCAGATTAATTCCGGATCTCTCAGATGTTCACGACCTCAAAGAAAAGGGAAAGAGAGGAACAGGCCGAGAGAAGACCAAAAAGGACAGTCATTGTACCAAGCATTGGGGAATGCTACTTTAGTACATTTACTCGAGACAACTGGTGTACAGTGTGTAACAGAGTAAAAGAGTAATAGATTATAATAATAGTGATGAACCGTGACCAGCAGTGCTCTTGAGTTGAGCGCCATAGGGCGTTACGTCGGCAGAGCCTATATCATTTATAGCCCAGAAGTCCGAGAGAGATCAGAACGCAGAACTGTTCAGACAAAACCGGATAATTAAGCAACATGAAGCTAGGCCACCAAGGTAAGCTTGGATAAAATTAATGTGTGTCATCAGGAAAGAAGCAGTTTGTGACTAAAGTGGCTACATGAAAAGTAGTTAGCATTTTGAAGAAGCTTTCAGTTTGAAGGGGACAGATTGTTAACGTCTCGGAAGTCTGGAGAACACTGAGCAGAGAAAGCTAAATTATAGCCAGGCCCAAAGTTATCCGTTCACTTGAAAAGGGAATGCATGCAGAGAGCTCAAAAAGGAAAGGATGAAGTCTGGAAGGAAAAGTAACTATTGAGGAGAAGTGGAAAATCCTTCAAAGAACTTGTGATGTTGCGAACATACATTAGGATCTGTCGAGAGGTTCAGGAGAAATAGGCAAGTTAGAGATCGAAGTGGCTAAATTACTAAAACATGGTCTGTTCAAATGAAATGGGAGGGAGCCGCAGGCTAAGTGGTTCTTATTTGCCTCTCAGTCATCATACGATCACAATGGTGGAGCTAGAAAGTGACAACCGTATACATTCGAGTGCTTTGCGGCCATACTAGGGTGAAATATGGAGTTTAGAAGCAGCATATGATGACGTAAAGAAGTCCTAAATAAGTAGTAATGAGGAGGTGACAGAGACCTCAAGTATAAGACAAAGGAATTATAATGAGGGCAAGTGGGATTTTTGTAAGCGGTGCTGCAACACAAGCCTTGTTTAAGCCCTTTATTATGAAACAGAAACGGTCCAGAGGCCAGGATGAAACTAAAAATCCGGAGGACTGAGAGCACGCCGGCTTCACCACCTAGATGGTAGCCAGTTAGGGAGATGCGATTGGCCAGAGGTTAATGCCTCGAGCTAGCCAGATGTGGGATGTTTGATGGAAGACAGCAGCATTCAGTATCCGGTGGCTTGTACTTACGTGATGGAGGACAAAAGGGGTGGTTGACGGTAGCAGGCAGATATTAATAGTCGAAGTCCGGAAGGAGATAGTAAGGGGATGTAAGAAAGGGCGCGTTTAGCTGGTCTGGTCGGTTTTCAAATTTCCGTCTGCCAGACAGTTAATATTCAGTAACTTGGAAACTTGTGTGACAGAAACATTTGTTTATATAGAACCGATATCGAGTTTTGCATGACAAGCATCAATGCACAAACAGCGGCAGCTCACGCTTTGAGCCACTTTGCTGCGTTGATTGACACTGTACATGCCAGTATTTTGTGAAAGCAATACAGCCGATACCAAGTAACGAAGAAAAGTCGTATGGAACGCGGTGTTTGTAAAGTCTTAAGTTGCAGATATGGTAAAGTTCGTTTGGAAGGGACCGAAAGAAGTCAGAAACAAATTAGTGATGTCTGAATTCATTTTCTATTCAGATTTCTAATCTTAACACCTGTAACTGGCCAGTGTGTGACTGAACAGAATGAAATTGCTTAGGTGTTGAGATTGGAACTGAGGGGAATGTGAGAGACCGGTTAACTCGTGGTGCTTATAAATCATGAAACCGGCTAGCCGATCTACTTCCACGTGTTGCCAGCTGGGTGGTTCGGGTAAATCCCGTTCCAGCAAATGGTCCTGCGGGAGTGTTTCAGGATGTGGTGGGATTTCCCTGTCAAGCGTTCTCTTTATATAAACCACAGATATCCGTTTAACAACACTGTGACATGGCGGATGTGACTAGCCACTAAATAAAGTCACTGCCTCTTTCCTTTTCTTGAGGGTCATTCACACATCACGAAAGTCATCTGAATCGAAGCGTTCCGTTGATTCTTCCCTTTGATAGCGAACCCAACGAAAAATACACACAAAGTCACATTTACTTACACAACAAGGCGTCTTCCAAATACATACTTAAATCTACATTTATATCAACAAACATAAATTACTATGCTAGTTGTCGAAATGTACTAATTGGGGGCAATAACAAGAATAAACTATTTATTTATTTACAGTGGGTGTTATAAATTTGGAATAGAGCAGAGCGAGGCGTTTTCACTATTTTATCTGCGCTAGTCTCAAAATGATGAGCATCCGAATCGATGATGTTGAAAAGACGTCCTATATTATCTCCGCACATAAAGTTCTGATGTATTACCTTAGGGAAGAAGCATAGGTTTAAGCAAATGCGTCGCAACCATGCAGTTTGGCGTTCGAGATGACCACACCAATGTAGGTAAATACGCGCTAGCTTCTATGGGATTACTATTTTGGTAAACCGCTGCTGAGCCAAATCGAGCATTATGCCGTCTGACTTTTGCAAATTGCTGCAGATGAAAGTGCAGCATTAGAAGTGTGTGCGAACATGACTGGATAAAGCACTAGTCGTGCCTCGGCTGTGTTTATTTGGCGGCCTAAATAGAAGACAAGTTGTCGTGCCTTTTCAAATTGGTATTTTACATTCTCCGAAAAGTTGAGGCTCATAGAATGCCTTTTTACTTAAATCTTTATTCATCGTACTGAGTTGGCATTTTATGTCATCTAACCTAAACATGTCACGCAAAATGGAAAATTTGAAGGTCATGATGTTTGCTGTATCAGTGGAGGAAGCCATTTGCAACTGTTGACACCATGGTTTTAAAGCCTTCACGTCACCGCGGATTATATAAGAAGCGAAAATTCTGTCTTTTTGAAAAGAAATATACGACCAATATATGGTCAGCGAAGGGGAAGGGGCAGCCATTACGTAGGCTGTCACAGATGTTGTTCACAAGAAAAAGCTGGGTGGGACCATTCACGCACCCTTTTACGAGATCATTAGAAATTTTGACGGGGGTGATTTCGCTCGGTGACATTTTACAAATTACGTGCGCCAGGTTAGGTGTGATTCCAACCACTAGAGTAAAGGATTGCCTACACCACAAGCTTTAATTTTATCTAATATGTGCATTTGCATATCCACATATAGTGCAATTATTGCCAGGTCCAGGCCAGGGCAGGTAAAGTCAAAGTAGACTTTATGCACCCAGGTATATGCATTTCCAGCTGCTTACACTAACACTGTGGATGGTTATGTATATATGCCGTTACTGTTCCAGCAAATATAAAACACATAAATATATTAGCATTTCTCACTCAAGCGAAAGTTTGCAACATACTGAGTGTTTTGGCTTGATCGACAGTCAAGGAGGACAGGTACGGCAACATAGAATTGTAATAATTTATATTACATGAAAATAAAGCTTAAATATGGAGCGAGTAGGAAAAATAGATAAAGCTTTTGATAGGTTAAAATTTAGTGGATGAAGAAGGTTGATTACAATTTTGGTGGAAATTCTGGTACAATCGTCTGGGTGCTACTTGACAATAAATTCCACAAACGACTCTCTAGACAAACCTTGCATCTGGAAATATGCAATAGGGACTGTAAAAGCAATGTATAGTTCAAGAGTTTAATAGTGCATGATGGGATAAAAAGCATAACTTCTCAAGACTTACAGGATGGATAGGCATACAAAAATTAAAATCAAAATGTTCCAACCTGGGTCGTGACGTATCAGTGGTCAAGCCATTATAATTTAGTAAAATGTTGGGTAGCGTTTCTCATAAAAATGAAAGCCTTAGTTTCAAATACCCCATGTCTGGTGCGTTCACCACGTAACTAGTCATTGCATTCCATTGAGAAGAGATTCTAATTGATTGAAAATCCTTTTTATAATTTAGGTAATTGTGTTGCTTCGCTGGTTACAGGCTATTGCCTTGGCTTCGTTTGTAATGTGCTATGGTCAACAGTGATACACATAGATGCTCGCTTTCAGTTACTATCGGGTATGTGAGAGTAAGATTTCCGCGAAGCCGTCGGTATTCTGATGAGAAGACACGGAGTACACGAAGAAGCGGTTCGTAATTTGACCGGACAGTCCACAAGGTACCCTTGTGGCTGTCTTTGGATGTTGTTCGAATATACAAATGTCTCGTTGAAAACCTAGACACCAGTCCTGAATGGCATATTAAAACTAAGGGCGGATATAGCAGGTTCTCATTATTGGTACTAGACGTCAGACAAAGGTGCAGAGAGCACGTCTCAAAAATCTCAATTGCAAGTTCGCCGCACTTGCTGCTTTTGAACATTGGAGCGAATAACCAAGGCTCTCTTGCACGACTATACCGAAGTCGCATTCACTAATTAGTTGTAGCAGGACGTGTTGCCTCAAAAGCTATGGGATGTTGTAACTACGGCACAACGTCAACAGGTGGCACTTTGCAGGTTTCCGGTGGAAACTGGTTACTCTGTGCACATTCATTATTCCAAATCAGAGGTTCCTGGAGGTATACACGTTCTGATGCTAGGCGAAGT
The DNA here is from genome assembly GCA_944474145.2 of Dicrocoelium dendriticum. NCBI lineage: Eukaryota > Metazoa > Platyhelminthes > Trematoda > Plagiorchiida > Dicrocoeliidae > Dicrocoelium > Dicrocoelium dendriticum. The sequence goes on along the minus strand of CALYDF020000512.1, from coordinate 22,454 downwards.
AATCTCCATAATTTGACATCCACAGCACATATTTCCATCGTAGATAGAATGTCTGCTAGAAGGTAATTAATGTACACTAAAAACAGTAGCGGGCCGAGGACGGATACTTGTAGTACAACCCTGAAGACTCACAGACTTGCAGAGCCAGTGCCGGCTACTCTTACCTGGATTGCCCTTTCGTGTAAGTAGTTTTCTAACTAGCTGAGCAAAAGACCGTTGCCACCGTAAGCAGCAGGATTTTCTTTTAATTTGCTGTCTTCATTCCTCCTTCCATCGGATTGCATTTCTTTAACTAGACAGTCAACTCTGTACCTTGCATTAATCTAATCTCATTTGACCAGTCATTTGCTTTCTGACTGCATCCATGCTACCGAGACCTAAATGATCTAGGCACTACATATCCAATGCACCGATTCCCTTACCCCGAGAAGTTACTAGGAGATATTCCTTGTTTCTCGATCCTGCAATCTTTTAGATTGTCTGTATCACTTACCTTCGCTGGCTTGTTGATATATTCTGTGACATTGTAGGAAACCACTAGTGACCAAACTGCTTAATGGAATGGTCACATCTAGCCACATCTGGCCACAACGCGCAAGCACTGAAGAATAGTTTATGGTAAATTGTGCCAGTAACGTAAATGAAAGCCATATGCGTACCGTTACCAGGAGGTTAACTTACGTATTCAAGTGGTACCCATGTTGAGCAAATCCAGGTAGTCAGGCTGCATATGTCGCAACACATATGTCCAGGAGATGAGTAGCTGAAACCAGAGAGGGCGATGGGTTTGGTGAGAGGCACGTGATCAAGTATCATGGTGAGGTGATATGGTAAACAACCTGTAGTGTAATACAGCGGTAGAGAATGTGGTCGGCGATTACGAACCCACCTCTAACAACGGCAAAGTGGTGTGGTGCATGCAAGCCGTTGCGCGGACACTACGGGGTTGTAATGAGGCACCACAATGCAATAGAATAGAGGGTGGCCCTGTAAAGGGAAGTGTGGTCGTTCACCAATTTATCAGTGCAAACCTCCAAGGGCTGACGAACATCGTTGCGGCCAGTTGTGAAACCTGTTTACTGGTTATGCTGCATGCGGGGTAGGGCAAAGGTGGGGTACGAAAACATGGGCGAGGATCGTTTGTCTGCAAAGTGCTTTAGTGGAGCAGGGATTCTTACGTGTAAGCATGGAAGGCACTGCGCTTCAGCAGACGGAGTACGTTGCGGGACATGCGTACACGCTGAAGTGAAAGAGTAGCTGTAGGCCTGCTGCTGTATAGGAAGTGTTAATCACCAAACCTCCTACTTCATCGATTTCCAAAGGGTCATGTAAACATTCATCAAGGAGGTTTTCCAAAACAACGCATTGCAAAAAGAGATTGAGTTGTGGCTAGGGGACGTAGAAAATATGGTGCCGAAAAGAAAGCGTGAAGCACATAACCACCTAATTACTCGGTTCAAAATGGGATTCATGTCGACATCCATGTAGGTTGTGGACTGGGGGCTTGGAGGCACAGGATACAAGGTGCTAAATAAGAAATCTTAATCACATAAACACCTACTTACGCGGGTTGCAAAGGTTACTCATATGGACATTTTTCAACGAGGTGTGTCAGGGGGCGCATTACAAACAGCGGTTGACTGGCGGGTAGGAGGCGCAGGAGGCAAGGAGCCAAAAAGCGCCTTAAGCACCTGTCCACTTACTTACCCAGCTTCCAAAAGGGATTCATGTCCGCAATCATTTATAAGATGTATCAATGCGGCACACAGCAAACAGCGATGCACTGGCGGGCAAGTGGCGCACGAGACATGGTGCTGAAACGCAAGTGTGGTTTACAGGACAGTCTCAGCACATAGTAAGGGAGTCAATTGCGAACTAATACCCAATAAACCTAAGCACCATCAGCTCGAGACTACCTTACACCTTTCATGCCATGGAGACAATATGGTCCTGCAACTAAAGGACCGGCATGCGCTGAAAAGGAAGTGGCTCTCCGGGTAGGCTTCCACTTAATGCCCAATCCAGAGGTTGTAAAGGAGAGAGACTCGCTACAATCGTCCTCATTTGGAAGCACTGAATGGTTTGTTGGCATACTGTGTAACCTTCCTGATGAGAATTCTTGGGTGCCGCTTAACGGTGAGGAATTTGGAGGCAATGGAACACTAGATAAGTCATGAATGCAGAGCAACTGGTCCTTGCTTTCGGCAAACCACTGAGGGCGACGGTAACGGAAATCATGGCTTAAAGTACCTCTATCTCTCCATATACTTCTGTGTATACGCAATATGGTAGCTATTCTTATTTCCTGATTTTACAAACAGTCTTCTCAGCTGGCCTCCACATTTAGCTTAATGCTAATGGTGTACACTTCCGTAAGTCCAGCTCAGGCATGGTAAATGTTGCTGCTAGTGCATAGGGAACAAAAGCTGTCCACATGGTGTAAGTGTTCCAAGTGCTACAATGAACCAACGCTTTGACTTCATGTTCTATAGCCTCATCCCGTCACGAGTGGAATGGTACTTTACAATAGGTTAATGTCACAGCGTGATAATCACATGTGTTCCACTTGACTCCATAGGGTTGCAAACCGGACAACCTGCGTGATTAAGGAAGCAGTTAACAAGGTTAACAGAGCAATCTACCAACATTAAAGGCACATATAAGAGATATCATCCCGCCTCGTACGCATATGTGTCTGCGAGGTTTAGTCGCAACGTCCACTGCGCGTAACTCAGGCATATCGCCGGCATCTACAAACGTCCCTACCCTAACACCGGCAGCCTCCAGAAACAAGGCAATCGGCCGAATACATCGAGCAATTCATCTGCACACCGCTAAAATCCTAGCCCTTGTCCTTCCTTTCCTTTCCGTAACATGGCGCATATGCGCACATGACATCCGTCGTTGCAGATAAAATTCACATTCGCATGACTCCTCAATCATTTGAGTCCGCCCCACTTTGAAACACGGGTGCATTCCACCACGCAGTGCGCGCCCGCATCATCCAGTGACGTTATCCCAGCATTCCTCCAGTGCCACTACTGTTTACGAGCGTAGGAAAGAAACCGATTTAATAGGGAGGTTGCAAGGAACAGCTCCGCTGGTAGAGCATATGGTGTTGCACTGTGTCTCCTGATCGCCATTTGCCGGTCTTTCATCCACAAACTGACGAGCGCAGTAACCACCGTTACTAACAATCTAAGAGACGATTGCTCCGTCAACTCATTCTTTAGACGTTATTCTCATTATCTTGACCCCTTCGTCGTCGCGCAACCGAATAAACATCCCGCTGGCTGACTATGAGCCGTCAATGATGATTCCTATGGAAGCCATGTATGTCGCGCCTACCGGCACACTTCCTCACTCTTCCCTCAATCACCTTCAGAATCCTGTTGAAATGCCCCCCAATGCCGTGTGTATATCAAAAACAGCAACCACTGCCTAAGAAGCTTTCGCACCCCCGGGCCTAGGCGGACAAGTTGTGCACACCGTTGGTACATATATTCATAGCGTGAAAATTGCAAAATAAAACCGCCGCCTTGGGATACGCGGACGTCAGCACGGCAGCGTGCGCTATGCACTTGTCCATAACAAGTGTTTGCACTGACGCTGTGCAAAGCAAATTCTCCGTCATAGCTTTCACCGCCTGTCTGCAGCTCTGCGCCGTCTCATCTGGCAACAATGCGTAAAAAGCAAATACACCATTCCGGTAAAAGCTAGTAACATACAGTACCACAGAATAAAGACGCCATAATTCAATTGGTGCATAGCATCCGCTAACGACACCGCATAGTAGCGCGCAGCTATCGATTCCATGCTAGACGGCACGAAAAACACATATCTAACTATGCATCCCTCTTTCACTACTCGACCCTTTCTTTCTTCTCCAGCAATTCCTTCACCTCGCATACCTCCCCAGCCTGCCGCTTCCAGTGACGCCTGGTCACCTTCAACACTCGCCCAGGCTTCCTGTTCATGTAATCAGAAATCTCAAGGGGGCTTTTAACACGGACCTCAGGCTCACAACTTCTTGCTCCTCAGCCTCCGTCAACTGCAGTTTCGCAGAGTGTGGTGAGATGCAACGCCTTGAGCCGCGGTGCATTCTGTTTAAATGGCGAATAAGCCAGATTAAGATACGGCTAAGACGCAAGTCCAACCCACTATAAGTTTGCTTGGCCTTTCATCAGACCGGACCCAAAATCCTTTTATCTTATGGGTAATGTAAAGCTCGAGCTTTTATTTCCATTAAATACATTGTTTCAATGAGAATACAGCCACGGTGTACCCTAACGAAAATCATGAGTATGCCGCAGAAAAATTTCATCACGCTCGTAATTATCGCCACTCAACACGAAAGACTAGCTGACTTTGCAGTCCAGCATTCTATAACCTTTAGTTCGTTTTAGAGCATTAACAATTGGAAACATACTTTTTACCGCCAACGTTGCTCCATTTACCATGCACACACTAGTACTGCACAAAATGGTACAGCAGACCGGGAATCTAACCAAGCTATTGTGGGCATAACGTGGTGAGGGTTGTATTTTACGCTAGGCTAAAAGTTAGTTAGGTTGACAGTGAAAGTACAAATGCATAAAAGGAAGATGTACATGGCAACTACGTCTGAGTGCTGATATAAATGGATGTCAAATGTAACTACTCTGAGGTTGTTCAACTGGATAGCAATGGTCAATAAATCGCTGTGGCACCACGTTAGAGGCGGTAATCATGGCGGGCGATATGGCTACGTTTTAGGGGTGGTTGCGCACCTTTTCTCTCAAATTTGCTGACTTGGAGGAGCTTGTGAAGAAATTGTAACAAGCAGCTGCGACATAATTCTACAAGCAGCAAGTGGTGACTATTTTGGCCCTCAAAATTGGCTTGTAGGTATCTTCCTTACGGGCGGGGTGAAAATTTAACGGTTCCAGCAGTTTTAGTAACGTTGTCATCATGTGGAGCGTTTGTGGACCTACCATCAAAAGCTTCCATTGTCCCGTCGCTAAGCCGCGTGGAGAAAGCATCGTTAGAAGCCTGCTTTTGGTGTTTTACCCGCAAACATTGGAGGGCAATAAACGAGGTCTGTGAGAAAGGTAAATGTACTCAATGCACTACCGAAGGATAAGAGGGTACCTGATTCTCACTTATCGTATTTTGGCAGGTAAGACTGGCCCAGACTTGTCAGTGCTATATAGTCCCACTACGTTACCTAATCTCCGCGGTCATCTACTGAAACTGCATACACCATGGTCTGATGGGATTAGGACGGAAACTCGACTGTCGCGCCGAGTTATAGATCGCTGGAATTCCCTTTCAGATCACGTAGTTAGGGAACCTACGGCGAAGGGTTTTGCGCGCCAGCTCGATGCTCTTTGGTGGCAACAGCAAACTTTGCCTCTTTCCTACCTTACTCACCTTCACTTTTCAGTTCCTTTTTAATGACTCAAATATCTTGGTATACCACTTGCTTAGCTCTTTCCTCTTTTTCGCTTTCTGAGTTCACTTTTTTCTCTTTATTCACGTAACCGGCCCAGAAGGGACTGCCAGTGCAGGGTACGTAAACATTAATTGTTGAACAGGGTGTGATGCGGTATTTGTTTTAGGTCCATCCGTACATCAAAGTCCATCAACTCTTGGTTCAACGACCCACCGAAGAAAGAACACTCACGGGATAATCCTATCGTCCCAGTCCCGCATGAACTTGGCCATGTTCTCCGTTTACTTGTTCATACTCAATTTAGCCTCTAACCACATAAGAGAATCGTATGCAAATATATGAACCTGCTGTGACATTATTGCTATTTTTTCTAGTATAAACGCAAGAATCGGTTATCACGTCGATGAGCCAGGAGCTCTTCTCGCTTATTGGAACACTAAACGGGATCCTGGTTGAGCTAAAGTGTATTTCGTCCATGGATCCCCTTTCCTGAACCTTTGAGGTTTCTAAAGCCTTGGATAGTTACTCGTCTTTTGCTCACTGGACGTTAACCAGCTACTTGCCGCTTGCGCGCCATTAATCATTTTCAAAAGCCATTTAATTTGACTTCTTGTGAGTTGATCTTTTCGGTGGAACTTGTCTGCGTGCCCTCGGTTTCTTGGTTGTTGTGCCACTGCCGTTTCGCCAAGAATTTGTCGTCACGTGCCTGGAGTTCACGTTGACTTTGTTTCGCCCGTAACGATTTGGTGACTCCATTTCAATACCTACGTAGACACTTAGTATTTTCGACTAGTCCTTTCGTCGATTGTATACTTGGTCACCGTAAACCGGTTCACAGCTGTTGTCTAGCTCTTATTTTTATTTGAGTTTCCAACTCTTTCGTCGTGATGGTTGTGAGTGCAGTCCTAACTCTTCGTGTCCTTCCAACGGCTGCTTTGTTATATATGGTAAAGCGGAGTATCTCAAAGCGGTTACAGACACGACCGGCGGCCTGCAATGCAGTGTCTGTTGCCCTCGGTTCCTAGTGGACTGTACTGGTTTGCATCTGATGCAGTATATACTTATGGCTAGTCGCAAGAGCATACCACACAGTTGTGTTGCCTGCTGTGAGCGTAGCACTTAGACTTATACGCCACTAACTAGCAGTCCGATGTCTCTAAAAAGCCTGATGTCCGCTGTGGTTGCTGGACGGGAAATTTGGTTGCTTTTTTGAGTATCTGGACTGCTTAGGTCACCAGCAGGAGGCAGTGGAAGATTCAACGAGCCGGTACCCGGCGTCGTCTGCCGGTACACAATTTAGTAGCAACACTGTTGGAAACGAACCCTCAGAAACCGTGTTTGATTCGTCTGTTAGCCAGGGAGACAATGGGGCTTCTGCCCTTGTCAAAGTAAATGGGAAGAGAGTTAAAAAGTGGCAAAACCCAAGGCGGATGTACCATGTCCGTCAGGTGCCGTATCCCCATTCCCCTCCATTTCCACTGCAGCTGGGTCATCTAAGATGGAATGGTTTAAGATGTTGGAGTCATAAATTTCCGAGGCTAATCCAAACCCGCCAAAGTCAACAAAGCGGTTGATAAGTACTCCTTGTTGCTAAAACACGCATTGCAGTGTTATTTTCAGTATCACCAGTAAGTCTTGCTGTTCTTCTAAATGCTCATAGCTAGATGAGCTTCATTTCTTTAAGATATGCATTAACAAACTTTACTGCTGGCTTGCCCGGCGTCACTGTGCGAAAACTCACCAGACTCCGTAGCTTGTCGACTGAGAAGGCTGTTGCATGTTGCTCGGTCCGCTCCGACGGTACGTCAAGCTCTTCTACGTTTAGCCTTTAAGCTCAAAGGTACTAGTGTCATATTGAACTTAGATCTCGCTTTGACGGAAATGTTGAAGTTGTGGGTGGATGTGCGTTATTGAAGCCCGTCGTGAAGCAGGAAAAAAGATTTCTTAGTTGGTTTTCGGGTGCATATCCTCACTGTCAGAACCGGTTCCGATGGCGTACGATCCCATGCTCACGATACCAAATACGTACCGGTGATCTACAATAAATCAGGTATCCTGCGAAACAAGCTCTGCCAAGTAAAAGCTTTTGCTGACAACTGCGGTGCAAATGTTCTTGCAGTCGCTGTTACACGGTCTTCCACCGATCCGCGTAGGGGCGGACGTCCTCGCGGTATACTATGCCCACGCGCGACTAGTGGTGGTCGCGGGGCATCGAAGCGCCGTTACGGCGTACAGCTGGCGATTTATTTTTTATGTCCACCGACGTCAAGCGGCCTGATGTGTGTTTATATACTGATAGTGGTTGGAAACAGTAGATAGTGCTCAGGTTTAATGAAAAAGCATCAATAATGGCTAGCTGGCAACCGACATCTACGAATGCACATAATGGTTCATCTAAAGCCGGCATTTAGACGGTTGTGGAGAATTCTAATGCTAAGCTTAGGTGCATCAGCAGTAAGAAACGCTTTCAACATCTTATGCAGGGCTTAGGTCTAGTAGGATGCCTTTACTGGGAATACCTCAAAAGTTATAAGCCTAATATATTTTCCATGGACACAGTGGTCAAGAAGTTGGAATGTGAAAAATGTATAGCTGAAGACAAGGAATAATGATGTAGATAAGATGTAAGGATTGAAATTCGCCTCCACGATGGTTTCCTCATTTCCCTGCGATGCCCTATATTAGGAATAACTACGGGTTTGCGAACCTGTCATTCAGTGGGCTAGGCTGTATTCGTTGTTGCAATTTTTAAACATTGACGAAGTAACCAAAGCAAAAGCGAAAAAGAAGGGTTGTGGATACCAATTGTTTCATTCAGGTTTTGGATCAACATGTCAGTGAGAGGGTCGAAGCGCGAAGTTTGAAAATGTTCGTTGTCGAAATTTGTTGGTTATTCTTTCGTTTTGCTACTATTCAGTAGACTATCTGTCTTGTCACACTATCTTGTTTCTAGGGAGAATTAACGTGGGCAACAGTGTTTGAATAAACACTGAGAACAGAACCTGACTTATTAATCCCCCGACTGATCCAAGTAAGACAATGCGGGTAAGACGGTCTGTGCATAGACTTGCCAACCAATTGGCTGAACCAACTAAACCACCACCTGACAATACAGGCGCAGCCCTAACTTCTGACTGCAGGGTAATCCTTATAGATCCACTGAAAGAGGCACATGACAAAATCAACTTTCTTGAGATCGAATTGAACGCACCCAAAAGTAACATCTCTGAACTAGACGATACCCTAGCAAAAGTGATGCCACTAGCTCAGCTCTCGGGAAGCACACACGAACCAATTATGTGAATGAATTCAAACTAGCAGGACAGCTACTTACACACATTGCTAATGAATTTTCCGAAAGAGTTCATCGTACAACTAATGTACTGATATTCAGTGTCTCCGACAAAACCAAATTAGCGAAAGTGAAGCACTCGCTCACCAATCTCTGTAACATAACTCCTGACTCCTTCGAAATTAAACGTCTACGAAAAACATCCAAATGTAACTCGTGCCCTAAAATTATCACTTTTAGAAACCATGTGCTGGCCTAGACTTTAATAACAAAATCATTCGTTATGCGAGAGTCAGCCAATTTGGGGCCTATCTTGATCAAGCCGGAAAAAACACCTCTGCAAAGAGCCTTTGAATCAACCAATAAACTTCCGTCTAAGTAAAGAGCAGAAGGTTCCTCCACCGCGACTGGACTTGCAACCTCACTCCCAGTAGATCTTGACCTGTCGCAACAGCACGTGGACCCAAATGTGACAAAGGCCTACAGCACTGAAATAATTTCGTCCAACCCAGTGAAGACGCTAGCACTCTCGGTAGTGCACTGTGAAGCTGCTTTCAGTCAAGATGAGACTGGTGTAGATAAATCGAACGATTCCAACATGTGTGACACTGATACCGAACCTCTGACAGAAGAAGTTATTGGCAACACATCCAACGAACCTTTGTCAAGCACTTCACTGACTACCAAAAAACTCTTATGCAACCACCCAAAACGAAAGCGCATCGAAAAGCTTGTCTCGTGCAATTCCTACCTGCCGAGACATCAACCCAGTGAACATCCCACGAAAACAGGCAACCCCCACCCTCCGTGCAACCTAACAAGTGCTCATCTCAGAATACACAGATTGCACCCTTAAATGCAATATATAACAAGTATGTACCACTGTGGGAGACCACGACTATGAACAAAAACGAGCTGCCCCCAGAAAGCCATACTTGCTTCCAACTCCAAATGCTCGCTTTGTAAAAGCCAATACCCTCAGCCACAGTCAGAACATGCACGACTCCCGCAATGCACGAGGTAGTGCTCACACGAGCAACACCACTGCCCCAGTTCACCGCTCCCATCCAAACCCGTCTTTTAACCCGAGAATATCCAATATAACACCGTCCGCTGCCGAATCCTGACCCTACTCCCTAATGCCGTTACTTTCGCGGTGCTGCCAAGCTGACAGTAAGTATAATCAATTGCAAGTACCCCGCTACAAAACTGCTTCTTATAGAACACTCCGCGAAGTAACGAAACACACCATCCCACCCACCTCTGCAAAGATTAATCACCCGCGCCCTAGAAGCCCAATGATTACTGAACTGCCTAACACGTCAATACGCATCCCCGCTCCTTTTTTATGGAATATGTTGGGATACGGCTCGCCACAACTCACGAGACTGTTGGAAGAGGCTGCCCGCTACCATCCTTACAAGCTCCTATACATCACACAGATGCCCTTGAGCAATCGCTACCCACCCCTCCAACACTCACGTAGTCACCCGCTCATTAAAAGCTAACGACCAGAGCCTTCGAACAGTTTATCACCCTCACCTCATAAATTCGTGACCTATCAGACATAAAATGCATCATATAGCCCCCTCATACTTCTCTCCTCTCCACAGGTGGTTCTTACTACGGAAACGTGGCATTTACCTCCAACGTCTGATTCGTCCCTACTCGTTTCTAGCTACAGAAGCTTTAGCAAGGGCCGAGCTAATAACCGTGGCGGAGGTTGCCTCATTTATGTCTATGAAAATTTCGATGCTTCTGCCTTTGATATCCTTAATATTGGAAATCTTAAAGATTCCATCTGGATTCAGTCACATGATGGCCCTCTTGGCCTTAAGCTTCTTATTGGGTGCGTCTACACCCCCATATTCAACTAAGACACGAGTAGACGAACTTGTTAAGCTTTTTACCCATGTGCCTGAACTCCCCTTCAGGCATATGATAGTTGACGGAGGTTTTAACACGACAAACATCCAATGGCACAACCAGACAACACCTACCCAATACTCGTCATTCCTGAACACGGTCATAGCAAATAAATGGTTCAACATGTAAGGGAACCTACTAGACTGTCCAATATTCTTGACCTCTACTTTACACGCGGCCGCGCTCTTGCGTATGCTGGTGTACAGTATAGCATCCCAGGTAGCGACCACAAGGTGGTACAACTGTCGTCCAGTCTAGCAAACCTAAATATAACTACGACCAAACGAGCTCCCATGGCCAGACCAATGCAACACGTTGACTGGAACAGCTGTTCAACACTTCTAATGTTGATGAAATGGGACTGCTTCTTCCTGACACTGATATCGGCGCTGCGGTATGTGAGTTCTACCGCAATCTAGAATGCTGCACAGATGTACTTACACCAAAACCATCACTGGGCGTAGCTCTCACGTATGCAGCGAATGTCAAACTCCAGAAACTGCTAGCCAAATATCGAAAAACGAATGACTTCTCACTTCTCATACGTATTAATAAGTTCCAGACAGAATAGAGGAATATGCAGTCAGATATTATGCTAGCTAAAGAACGCAGGGCTCTCTCTGACAAAACCACCTCTAAAGCCCTTGTGCAGCTGATGCAAAACAGAAGCAGAAGAACTTCAAAACTCATAACGTCGTTAATGATGTCGGACAGCATAGCAGTTACTGACCCAGATATCCTGTGCGAATTCGTTAACAGGCACTTCTCTGACCCATTCACTGACGTCCATGTGACACATCCCAGATTAATACCTCGGCTAACTAACGACGGGCTATCCACTGTCGACTTTGACCTACGCTTTGTTACTAGGAAAGTAAAATCACTCAAGTTGACTTACCCCCTGGTTCCGATGGACTACCCTCTGCTCTTTGAAACAAGGTGGTTCTGATATTCCACTTTTTACTCCTTGACATATTCTCGTTATCTATGAGTAACGGCACCTTCCCAGCAGCCTGGAAGGATGCGATCGTTCTAACAAGACACGAAAGTGGCTGCCGGTTAAACATTAACAAATACCGCCTCATCAGTCATACGCCGTTTACTTCAAGGGTGATGGAGAGGCTGGTTAAGGAAATAATGCTTGACTTCCTGCTATCCCAAAAACATATTAACAGGTCACAACTTGGGTTCTTGCCGGCTAGGTCACGTTAGACCTGCCAGTTTGAGTTCTTGGACAGGGTGACATGTAACAATGTCACGGGAGCTGCGCAGAGTATAATCTTTCTCGACATGAGGAAAGCCTTTGACCGAGTCCCACACTCTGGCCTTTTGACCAAACTTAGATCCTTTGGTATCTCTAACCAACTATTGCTCTGGTTCACATCGTATCTTGCTAATCGCACACAGTCAGTTCGACTAGGATACAAGGACTCAGAACCACGACCAGTTACCAGTGGGTATTTCAGGGCAGTGTCTTAGGACCACTGTTGTTCCTCCTCTATACCAACGAAGTATAGGACCCGTTTTCAAAAGGTAAAACATTTCTATTCGCAGATGACATCAAAGTAGTCTTTACATTCGACTCAGCCAACATACATAACGGAATCTTAAGTGTACAGTGGGAACTAAAAGCGTTTGAATATTGATGCACCCTGTGAAAGATGAATTTCTCACCTACAAAATTAGAAGCAGTCTAGAGATTCCCCGGTTCTCCTGTGTTTACTTCTAACTAAAATTATTTAATTGTACACCTAAAATACCGGCGTTGTTTGTTGAACTGATTGCTAAGTTTGAATATTTGACTTGCTCATCACCATTTTCGCTTGGCGCTCGTTTCGGTTGCAACTCGTGTACCGGAATCGAAACCGCCATGAGTCGTTTTAAACACCACTTAAATGATTTCTTTATTTTCCCTTTCATTTGCAGATTCGCGAGAAACCACAGATGTGTGAAAACGTGCGAAGCCACTTTACCGACCAAAACTCTCTGACATTCCCTTTTTGTTTTGATTGTTTTCTCAAAGACCTGATACGTCTGTTTTCCCTGTTGTGGATAAAGGTGCTTGCCTCGTGTCTGCTCGTTTTGCTCATGTCACGGTTGCGTATTGCAATGCTGTAAGTGCCCGGTGACTGCGTGTGCTACTCGCGTCGTGTGTCCGCTGTGATTGAATCCGTGCTGCTTTTTTCCGCCGTTGATACGTTTCGTGCCCGTTTTCTAGCTCCCGCCGATACCGCACTCCAGCACCTTCGTTACATTTGGTAACAGAGGTGAGATAGTAATGGAGAATGAAAACGTCAGTCTCCTAAAAGTACAATCTCAAATTTGTGTTGTTGCCCAGGATTGTTTGGAGTTTCGACCAGTGCTGAGGCAACCCACAGTTTTTTGGCCGGGTTGTGATCTCGACAATTAGGAGAAAACTGCGTTCATTGTACCATCCGGGCTGTATAAATTCGAGACCATGCCCTTCGGGTTGGCTTATGTCCCATCTACCTTCCAGCGCCTACTGCAGTAAGTATTGGAGGGCCTCGCACCCAAGGAGTGTTTCATATATTCATATCGTGTGATAGTGCACCGGTCGAAGAGCACAACGCCTGTCTACGTACAGTTTTGAAGCGGTTACGGCGGGCTAGATTAAAGTTGAAGGGACGAAATTGCCGTTTTCTCCACGAGCATGTTAACATTTTGGGACACCTAATAACGCCAGATGGCATTCAAACCGACCCCGACAAGTTCGAACGAATAAGGTTGTGGCCACAGCCCAGATCAGTTGATGAATTGCGTAGCTTTTTGTGACTAGCATCTTACTACCGGAGATTTGTGCGCAATTTTGCCTTAATCTCGGCGCCTTTACGTCGTCTGACGGAAAAGGGACGGAAGTCTGTTTGGACGGACGAGTGTGCCAGTGCTTTCGGACGACTGAAAGAATGCCTCACATTGCCACCGCTGTTAGGTCTCCCGGATACTTCCAAATGAGCAGGGCTTTTGTCCTAGATACCGTGCCAATAACGAGGCGATTGGCGCTGTTTTGTAGCAGAAAACTTCTATTAGGGAACCCGTGATCTTTTATGCTAGCCGCCGACTGGGCAAACGAGAGAGTAAGTATAGCACAACGAGACGCCAGGTGTTGGATTTGGTGTATTTCTTGAAGTGTTTTCGACCGTATTTACTCGGAAAACCTTTCCTTGTGCGGACTGACCATCAGTCTCTGCAATGGTTATGAAACTATCTTGACCCGGAGGAACAAGTCGCGCGGTGGCAGGAACGCCTACAAAAGTACGAGTTTACCTGCGAGTACCGGCCGGGAGCACGGCACGCCAACGCAGATGCCCTTTCGAGAATTCCCGCACTGCTCGAAATAAATGCAGTTTTATGCCACTCGGAAACTTATACAACGTGGTCAGATGATCAAGCCCAGGACCCATATATATCTAACATTTATATGCGGCAAGTACAAGGATCGTCTAAACCATCGGGTACGGAAATGCGATCCTGTTTGAAAGAAAAACTCTTACTATGGTACCACTGGGGCCGACTAAAAATCATTGGGGGGACGCCGTTCCTCATGGATGAACGTGGCCCGAAAATGCTCACTTCTATGTCGAGAGTGCCGGGCGTACTACAAGCAGTCCATCAGCAGTTTGGTCACACTGGCCAAATAAAGACTGGGACAGCTATAGGTCAACGGTACTGGTGGCCAGGAATCCACGCCGTCGTCTTGAAGCTTTGTAACGCCTGCGAGATCTGCGCCGCTATCAAAACAGATATACCCCTATCCCGGACCCCGTTGGAACCGATAGTGGCCACGTCCCCGGGTCAGCGAGTCGGAGTCCAACTAATGGGGCATTTGCCAGTCACAAGGAACGGGAACCGCCACCTCCTTGTTCTTATAGATTATTTTACGAAATGGTGAGAGGCCATGCCTATCCAAAATGCGGATGCGGCAACGGTTGCGACAGCCATCGTAAATGGGTAAATTGCCTGCTATAAACACCGCTGTCACTGCATTCAGACCAAGGCGCCATCTTCGAGAGTCACCTGCTTTAGGAAGTGTGCCGACTGTTATCGGTGAGGAAGACACGTACGACGTCGTATCAGTCACAAGGGAATGGATTAGTAGAGCGCACCAACCAAACCATAAAAGGGATTTTGCAGGGCTTCCTGGAGCGGCACCAGACAGATCGATGAGACGAAGCGCCTCCACAGTGCATGATGACGTATCGAGCGATTGTGCATGCAACCACGGGGTATTCTCTAGCCTTCCTGACGTTTGGTCACGAGCTTCGTTTGACTGTGGAGCTGATATCCCCTATTCCCCCAATCGAGGCTTGTTCTCTCCTAGACTACGTGCGACAGCTTGGCGAAAGTCTTTGATTAGCCTTTCTGTGTGCGGGAGAACACGCACGGATAGCACAGCAGCGTCAGAAAGTATGTTATGATTATCAAAGTGGGGGCCCTGATTATCACATTGGAGATCGCGTATGGTTACACCGACCAAGACCTCCGACTGGCTCAGCGGCGAAGTTTCACCGCCAGTGGCAGGGGCCATAAGAGATTGTGTTCTTCCGTTCACCCACGGTGTATGCCGTCCTAGATGTCGCGCAACCAAATTCCGACGTTCTGACCGTGCAATGCAATCAGCTGAAACCAGCGGGAGTTTCAGCCTCTACTCCGAAGGAGGAAGTCGATCCACCCGGAATCCACCCGATCGTGGAAAAAACTGTGGAAATACCCCAAAAGCGGCTCGGCGAGTATTCAGGGCACCAAAACAGTTAGGCTAGTGTCATCGCCGGAAGGAAAAGTGGTGTAACGAAATCGAAACCGCCATGAGTCGTTTTAAACACCACTTAAATGATTTCTTTATTTTCCCTTTCATTTGCAGATTCGCGAGAAACCACAGATGTGTGAAAACGTGCGAAGCCACTTTACCGACCAAAACTCTCTGACATTCCCTTTTTGTTTTGATTGTCTTCTCAAAGTCCTGATACGTCTGTTTTCCCTGTTGTGGATAAAGGTGCTTGCCTCGTGTCTGCTAGTTTTGCTCGTGTCACGGTTGCGTATTGCGATGCTGTGAGTGCCCGGTGACTGCGTGTGCTACTCGCGTCGTGTGTCCGCTGTGATTGAATCCTTGCTGCTTTCTACCGCCGTTGATACGTTTCGTGCCCGTTCTCTCGCTCCCGCCCACACCCCACTCCAGGACTTTCGTTACACCCGCGACTGCCCTGTGTGCTGTGCTTGCTCTGTTTACCAGGCTAGAGCGTCCAGGTGTCGTTCCTTTATAGCTAGATAACAGGGAATCTTTTATTGCATCAATAAAATTTTCCCTGCACCTCGATCTGTCTTCTCGAATCGCTCTCTGTTCTCTCGGTACATGCGACCCTCTAAATTGTTGACGCCCACTCCGAAACAATCTCAGCGCCGGATATTTCAGTCTCTTCTCCGGTGAGCTCGTTCCACTTATCTTTTATATTTTCCGGTTAATTGTTGCATGCGGTAACCTGTTTTTGCGTTAATTTTTCAAGCCATGGATTTTTAGACCCTAAGGCTGAGTCTCTATTAAGCGTTGTATCTCTCTGTGCCACCGTTTTGAGACATGGATCCTCTTTTGTGGTTCGCTCATCTTGAGTCTGAGTCTTATAACCACAGGATCACTTCTGACTACGCGAAGCATAGCAAGCCCGTGTCCTAGCTCCCCAAGGAGATATCAATGCAGGTTCATGACGTTATCATTTCTCAGACCGAAAACCGCTATGAGGCTCTCAAGGAGGACACGACCAAGCGTGTTATACTCTCTGAGAAATTTCATCTGCAACAGCTTTTCAGGGATCTGCAGCTGCGCGACAAACTGCCCTCAACCCTGCCACGAGAGATGCAGCAACTCCTTGGTTCCTCAACCATGGACGAGACGTTACATCGCGAACTAGTTTTACAGCGGCTACCGGAGACCAAGCAAGCGATTCTCGCTACAGCGAGCTCCGCTCCGCTCACTCAACTAGCAGATTTAGCGAATCGAGTTATTGAGCGATCACAGCCACAAGCCGACGCCAGCAGGATCAATGCCGTCGCGTCCCAGGGCACTTCTATCACTGGTTTACAGTCAACCATAGAAGCCTTCCAAACACCAGTTGCGACACTTAGTCGCCAGGTCCAACAGCTTACTAC
The DNA here is from genome assembly GCA_944474145.2 of Dicrocoelium dendriticum. Lineage (NCBI taxonomy): Eukaryota > Metazoa > Platyhelminthes > Trematoda > Plagiorchiida > Dicrocoeliidae > Dicrocoelium > Dicrocoelium dendriticum. Next base: position 5,643 of record CALYDF020000512.1, on the reverse strand, counting down.
GAACCGTCGTCGTCATAGCCGCTCAAAATCACCCTTCAAACGTTCCTAGTCAAGCAACGTACAAGCTAGCTTTTGGTACCATCAGCGTTTTGGTACCGCAGCTCATAAATGTTTCAAGCCTTGCAACTTCACCGAGAAGCAAAGAAACTTCTCGGCCGGTCCTTAACGGTGACGGAAGCGACCGGCCAAAAGCAAAGTCGCCTTATTCGCGTTAGGGATTTAACTTCCGGCACCAAGTTTCTAGTCGACACTGGAGCCGAAGTTAGCGTTATACCCCGTGGCCCAGATGAAATCGTCTCACCATCGCCGACCAAGCTGCGCGCGGCCAATGGCACACCAATCGCAACTTTCGGCGAAAAGCTGCTAACACTCAATTTAGGCCTCCGGCTAACCTTTCGCCAGCCTTTCATAATGGCTGCCATCGTAGGCATAGACTTTCTTCAACGCTTCGACCTCGTCGTCGACGCTAAAAGGAAGAAGCTAATCGACTCTTGGACACAGCTCAGTGTTATCGGGACTAGCGCCAACGTGGCTGCTATCACTCCCATTCGTGTCCTACCTCAAGCTTCACAACCTTTTCTAAAACTGTTGAACAAGCATCCTAAAATCCTCTGCGTCCTGAACGACTTGCCTCTTGTGACGTCAAACGTCATGTAGAACATTTGCACTAAGGACTCACCCGTTTCGGTCCGCCCTCGCAGACTAGCCCCGGACAAGTTCAAAGCTGCTAAGGCGGAATTCGAGCAAATGCTGGAACTGGGAATCATCCGCCCGTCTAAAGTTCATGGGCATCACCATTACACATGGTACCGAAGTAATCCGGTGACTGGCGCCCATCTGTTGACTACAGGGCACTTAACAATGCTACCGTCCCGGATAAATACCCCATTCCGCACATGCACGACTTGACCTAGCTCTAGCTAGCTAGCCCGCTACCGAAGTCGACCTAGTTCACGCCTACCATCAGATACCTGTCGCGCAAGACAACATTGCTATAACAGCAGTCATCACGCCAATCGGAATATTCGAGTACCTCAGAATGCCTTTCGGCCTTAGCAACGCTGCCCAAACTTTCAGCTTTTCATTCAAGAGGAAACGCGAGGACTCGAAGGCGTTTATCCTTATATAGATGACATTCTCATCGCGAGCTCTTCTGACGACGAACATCTTCATTAACTCGACGCTCTCTTTCAACGCATAACACAGCATGGGGTTACCGTCAACCCCGATAAATGCGAGCTTGGCCAAAGTTCCCTCGACTTTCTTGGCCACCGCATATCCGCCTCTGGTATCGAAGCTCTGCTAGGCAAAATCTAGACACGAAGGACTATCCTGCTCCCAGCTCCTTCAAACAGTTACACCGATTCCTTGGCCTGGCCAACTATTATATACATTTTATTCCTAACTGCGCGGGCATTGTTCATCCTATGACTGACTTGCTCCGCGGTAAACAACGGTCTTGTCATTTTGCAGCCGACGCTAAACTGTTTTTTGGGAAGCTCAAAGACGTTATCTCCAACATAGCGCTTTTTGCCCATCCAGACACATCTGTACCGCCCTCCCTGACAACTGAAGCATCCGACAGTGCCGTCGGTGCAGTCCTTCAACAACTAATCGACCGTCGATGGTACCTCTAGGTTTCTTCACGAAACTTTTACAACCTGCCGAATCGCGTTACAGCACCTTCGGTAGGGAACTGTTAGCCATCTATCTAGGTATCATACATTTTCGTCACTATCTCGAAGGTCGACATTTTACAGTCTACACTGACCACAAGCCATTGATCTACGCAATCAATGGCGCAACGGACAAGCATCCTCCGCGGGAAACTAGACACCTAGACTACGTTTCTCAGTTTACGACAGACGTACGAAATGTCTCAGGTGCTCTCAATCCCGTCGCGGCTGCGCTTACACGCATTCAGCAGATCAGCTTACCGCCTGCCACCAATATTGATCTAGCCGCTGTAACTGCTTCCCAACAAGCTGATCCCGACATAGACATGCTACGACGCAACACCTAGTTGAACCTACGCGAAATTCCACTAGCTTCATCTAAAGGGACCATTCTTTGTGACGTTTCACAAAATTCTCTTTGACCCGTAGTTCCTACCTCGATGCGTCGACTAGTTTGCAACGCTCTATATAACCTGTCTCATCCCAGCATACGTGCTTCGCAGAAGCTCGTAACGTAACGCTTCGTATGGCCCAACGTCAATCGCGATGTCCACCTTTGGGCACGCGCATGCTTAGATTGTCAGCGCGCCAAGGTATACAGACACACCACTTGGCGTCTTTTCCGCTCCTGACTCTAGTTTTGCACACGTTCATGTCGACCTGGTCGGACCTTTGCCTCCATGCAAATGCTACGTGTACCTCCTCACTTGTGTCTACCCATATCACCTGTTGGGCAGAGGCGATTCCGATGGTCAACTGCTCATCTGAGACAGTCGCGCAAGCTTTCCTGGAACGCTGGGTAGTTGCTTTGGCTGCCCAAGCTTCGTCATCACTGACAGATTAACGCACGTTGACGGCTCCTTCAGCAAACTGCTCAACTTTCTTGGTTGCCAATACAATGGAACCACCGCATATCACCCTGCAGCTAATGGAAGAGTAGAAAGGTTCCCCTGGCAACTCAAAGCCTTACTCTGTGCATAATCTAGCACATCCTGAAACGCAGCATTTCCGCTCGTTCTCTTAGGCATAAGAAACCCGATTGAAGCGGAGGTGCACGCCACTCCATCGTCGCTAGTCTTTGGATGCAACCAACTCTTACCTTTTGGACTGGTCTCACAAAAGCGCCAACAACCGTCGGCTATGGAGACTACGCAGCTCGCCATTCTTATCACATGCGACAGCTTCAGCCTGTGCAACCCAGAGCACAGATCCTGCTACCAACGTGGACGAACGCTTAACTACTTGCACGCACTGTTCGTTCGTACTGACAGCGTACGCCGGCCACTTCAACCTCCTTACTATGATCCGTACCGTGTCGTACGCAAAAGCGACAAGATGTTTACCATTGACAACAATGGTAAGACTGAGACGATCAACATTGATCGACTCAAGCCAGCATTCCTCGACTAGTCTGACTCTTCGGTGTAACATGCACCTTCCCAGCCTGTGCCATCACAGCTCGCACCGGAGCCTCAGACGAGTCAGCCCGGTCCAGCAGAACCGATAACCACAATCAACAGCACCCCTACTCGTCCTACTATCAAACGACACGGCAGGGAGCTCAAAACCCCAGTTCGTTTTTCGGACTTCGTTAGCACTCACTATTTTACATAGAAAGTGCCTTTGAAATTTTCTGCTCTAACCAAAAGTTTTTGAAAATCCACGAAAAAGACCAAAACGATTTGGAACTATCAAAAAATAGCAAAACCTTTTTAAAACCCAAAAAACATTTTTTGCACGTCTTTTCGCAATGCACTCTTTTGTGTATTGCTATGCATTTATGCTGCTTTTTCATTTTGCTTTCCAAATACACTGACGGTTGGCGGCACCTCGGTTGCACTTTTCGCTAGGTCCCTGCACGTCAACTGGAAGCGGAACGAACTTCCTGCTCAACCGCATACGTGAACTTTACTAACTGTCTCTCACAGACAATTATTTATTGTTTCGACAACGTAAGGAGGACACGGGTGGGAGCCCGCTAGGGTCCGATTTCATGGTTCTCCCCCAGCAGCTGCATCTGGTTTCACAACATGGTCTCGCAGAAGGCTGGCCCGCGACGGACAGTCCTCACGTAGATCGAAGGACTGCGTACACCGTCCCTTCTGGGAGAGGGCTAAGGACCGTTTGCTTGCACTATGGCGGTTAAATTTAAATTTCTTTGGTGCCAACTGGTACATCCGTTTTACGGCGTAAATAATTTGCCTTCTGAGTGCTATGGATGGCTGGCATAAATTATTTAAACCGTTTAATAGTGCTACATGGGATGTGATATATAAACATTTTACTGAGGTAAAGTGAGTAACACAAGAAAGGCCAAAATAGTGGCGGAAAATCAACAGATGCGAATGTGCCGAAAAGGGAAGGGCTAATTTTTGTCATGGCGGGAAAGGGTTTCGCTACCGTTGTCCTCGGTAACATCCAAGTTTGTTTGAGTGGCTGCAGAGTATATTCTTAATTTTGGTGGTATTAAGGTGCGAGGAAATAGAAAATAATGCTATATGGATTTGCTTCGTGAAAACGGTTATGATAAATTAAAGTGATGACTACAGGCGTAGTTGAAGTTCACGGCATAATGGAAAGCAGGCAAATGCTAGATAAAAGTGTAGTGTAAACGGCTGTTTTATGGAGCAAATAAGTGTTAATACAATTGTTTCATGTATGTAAAGTTTATGCTTGCAGTAAGTTACTTGCTTGGATAAGGGGTATACATATCTCTTGTCTGATTATTGTAATTTTTGTATTTTTTAAATGCGCGATGAAGGAAAGCGAAATTTACAACTAATAAATCTTACCAACTGTCATTTTTTGTACATACTTAAGCACAAAGCGACCTATACACATTTCTTTCAAATCCAGTTATGAAAGCATCACCATTTAGCCTGGTGTACCGGAACACAAAGTCCCTCCAGGCCAATTTTTCATGTCAAAAGTTAGCCACTCTCGTGCGAAAAATGCGTTCAACAAATATAGCGTTATTTTGGTTTAGGGAATGCTTTGAATTGTTACATGTATTTAGACTTAAACTGACGGTCTATTATAAACGGAAATTACTTTTTACAATGCAGCAGGAGAAAGGTTGAGAAATCCACACGGAATGTTAATTGCACTACTAATCTACACGGATGACATGACTGCAAAATTTTAAGGCAACCCATGTACCTGGTGTATTCCTAATGAACGGATATAAGAAATTAATAAGCGTGAAACTTACGGATGATGCTTTAAAGTAAGCTAGCAGTAAACGTGATTTGGTAAATCTGTAGAAATGCAAAAGTAATAACGGCTGTGCAAAAGACATCACTATGTGCTTGGTTAATAAGATCCTAAAAAATGTGTTCAAAGTTGATAAGGTATTAAGACTAAAAGACATTTTCTATTAACGTATTGGTGCGTATATAAATGCGTAAATGAAAATGAGCATGCACTGAATAACATTTGTTATTGGTGTTAGTGAACGTGAATATTTACAATTATAAAAGCTATTTTGGTAGCTGTAGTTTGTTGCGAAGCGCTAGGCAAATAAGAATCAGTTGGAATGTCTTCATATGCCCAGATACATATGTAAACTGGATGCAAAAAGGCGTAAGTTTATGCTTGATTCTGAAATATAGATGTGGATATATACGTATATATATGTAAAGATTTGTAGTTATTTTGATAACATTTTCGTGTTCGCAGCATTTCCGTAAAATAAACCTCTTGGCCTGTAAACTTACCTCGTATTTTTTTTAAACGTATTCTTTTGTAAACAACTTATTTCATATGCTCACTTATTTATGATTTATGCCACCTTTTGCTTGCGTGCTAAGTCTGTTTATTTCAGGTGGTGGGTTTTTAATTTTGTCGCAATGCTTTGCTTTCTCGTATACATATCTACCCGTACTTTCTTCTTTAAAATCGCACAGGTCACTTAAGCCAATTCTAGTCCTTTTTTAAAACATTTTTGTGTCCTTGGCATTTCCGTAAA
>CALYDF020000511.1:0-44174 GCA_944474145.2 Dicrocoelium dendriticum | reverse complement strand
TGAAAAGCAACACTATGAATTTTACTATAAGATTAACGCCTAGAGACAAAGGGTTATATGGCGTGATATAAATACGTGCGTGTGCTATCGCGAAGTTTTTGAATACTGTTGGTGTGTGGAAATTGACAGCCTAAGCGGTGAGGGCGTTCCAACTTTGACACACGAAGATCAGCGGAATTCCGGCGATATTTGAATCCGTTATATTTTGTAGTAAGCTTTAGTTAGTGAGGTTCCAGTGTATTATTTTGATTCAACTTCAAAACATTACGAAGAGCTTGCTTTGAAATCCTCAGGATCAAATGTGTTGTTGCTGAATCGCCACGCAGGCGTCGATATTGACCAGTATAGAATTTTGAAACAGTTAATTCCCTTTAATAATTTTAAAACCACAGTATGAAGACGAAGATTGGCAAATGCACGCATTTTGTATTGTCTCATTAATGTCTTTAACAATGACTCCCAATAATATTTATTCAGTGAAGGGTGCGACCAAACACGGTTGGCGGCATCTGTTTTCGGACTTGCCTGTCACTGTGGCCAGCCACAGCACGCTTGCGCCTACAGGGACCATAGGTGGATTGCGCTGCACCACCCACACCTCCAACCACACCCCCATATTCAGTGTAAACCCGTGGGAATAAGACCGGGAGCCATGTGGATTGGAGCCATGTGGATGGGAGCCATGTGGATGGGAGCCACGTTTCATCAACGGAGCCGGCTCACACTCCGCAGGTAAAAACAAGCAGGCTGTGTTTGGGTAATCAAGCGTACACAAGGAGGTGGCTGGACCGTAGTCCAGCACACACTGAGTGTATGAAACCGCTCTTCGAGCTTAGCACGGCCACAAGGACTGTGGACCCCGTCCCCTCCAGCAACGACCAACTGTCTCCTGGAGCCAATATGGACGAGGCAGTGGGTAATAGACAGGTAAGCATTTTTTGTCACTATGCACATCAATCCCAGCCACAGCGGGGAAAACAAGCAAAAGCCAATCACTTGAAAAGACCATATGGAAGAAAATAAATCCAATAATGCACAGAGAGACGTGAAATAACTCTTCGCTAAATTACCATATGAAGTAAGTTGGTTAGCAACGAATCCGCGAGAAGTAACAAATGTCCACATATTATTTAAAAATGCTACAAACGCAACAAAGTTATGGAAGGTAGGCGCAATTAGCGTAAGCAAAGCAACCAGTCAATAAAAGAGTATTCAGGTAGGCACAACAAACCAAATACAGTAGGATGAAATTTAGCCAGCTTAAATGAGCTAGTTTAAGCGTAAGTTGGTTTAGCCCGATGTACACTTACACCAACAAAGAGACCAACACACGGTAAGCGAGACATGCTTATCACGCCTATCCCCAGGGCAGCCTAATGCTGACCGATAATTGTTGCTGAACACAAAGCAGCAGCTAAATCCGGTTAATTCCAGCCGCCTCTGCGAATCGTAGAAGGCGGGAATTGGTGTACTGTAATAGGATTGTGATCGCCGAAGTGACTTCGACTCGGTTACCTGCGATCAATAAGTGTCGGCCCATCGAATAGCCTGGTGGCTCACGCAGACAAGCAGCCTGATTCTGGTCAGTTTTCTGCGCGGTGGAACGTTGAACCCACTTAGGTACATGCACTTTCATTCGGGAACTCAATGTTCTATCGGTCCTGCCTATGCAACTGGCGCCGTCGTCACAAACGAATTGTTAAACTCAATGAGATTTGGCCCCGATAAGCTGAGCCTCCTTTACAGAAAGAAGTGGCAGTTTTTGGGTTCTGTTAATGAAAGTGACTTTGGCGGCAAATCAAGTTGTCTGCATGGCACAGATCAGACGCCTTGTGGTCCTCAACGAGGAGACGTCACCTTTGAATGGCAGTTCACTATTCTACTCCCCATACTACTCTTCGGTAATCAGTACGCAGACCAACCTGCTTATAATGCCATAAGTTAACTGACGGCTTAAGTTTGGTAAGCTCGTCGCTAGGTGAGGGAGCGACCTTGTCCTCTGAGCGGCAGGAATATGTAAGTCAGAAGATCGTGAGCAACGCTATATCACATCTAGTAACTTAATCACAATGGTCGATGCCGTCTCTCAGTAGATTAGTGGTTTCAACCACGGCCTGGCAACAGTCGAGTTGCGGGTTCGAGCCCTACCAGGGTACGATGGAATGCGCACTGCTGATGATTCCCGAAATATGTTACGCGCGTACAGTGCTTTTCTGTGCATGTGGCGGCTGTCTGAGTGAGTCAAGATGTGACTAATTTCTACCTATACCATTCAACTCCCCCTACTACTCTTCTGGAACCAGTTTATGTGTATCACCGACATAATCGGTTTGAGTGGCACCCCGCTCTCTTGTACTTTCGTTAGCCTGTATATCTGAGGCGTAGTGGAGCCAGTCGGCTTCAATCTGTCACACATATCATTGTCAATCACGCGATGCAAATGAAGCACGTCTAAGTGACGAGTTAGGCGAGACTCTACCACAGCCACATCCTCTGCCCTCTTTAGTGATTTGAATTTATTTGTGTCCTCGTGTATGACTGTCATCTTCTTTATGAATCCATCCGTATTCATGAGTACTATACCAGAAACCTTATCTGGCTTTGTTACAATCATCTCCTCGGTACGTATTTCGTGTAATGCCTGTAAATGCCGTTCTGTAAGCACACACTATTCTTTTACTGGCACATGTTTAACCTCATAAGCAATATCTGTCAGGTAGTTTCTAAAATATATGAGCTTAGCAGCACTGATTGTTTGTAAATCTTTCACCTTATCAAAGAACTTCTCAAACTGTCATTCAATAAGTAGCTCATTTAATCATCTAGGAGGAACTTTGTAGTCTATACCAAATGATAATTCTTGCAATTGTAAGGCAGTAAACTTCAAATCCGACATTGTCTAATTTATGAGGTTAAGCATCAACCCGTAACGGAGGTTAGACAGACACTTTACGTTCTTTGTCGACCTTCGTTGTGGCAACTCAAGTGCTGTGACGTCGTGCTTGTGCCAGGACTGCTAGACATGACTGGTGCATTCTGAATAGGGCCTAAGGTAAGCATTGGGCATATGATGGAAGATTGAAGAGTCAGGGCGCTCCGTTCAAAAGGACGTGCTGATTACTTGTTATGATGTCTTCTTAATCTGGAGCAAACAACCAAGATCCTCTTTTGCTTTCGCACATAGGTCGCATTCAGTAGCAGCGCACTGCTTATAATCGCAAGTGGATTTATGGCGTAGGCTCAATGTATTACACATGTTAGCTTTGAAATGAAGCAAGGTTTGAGTAGCCCGTCCGTAGGCTATTCCGAGGTCATGCTGTAGCTTTCCATGATCACCAGTTGTTGTTGTTGACTCAGCATAGCTTACGAGCCATCAGTGAAGTGTAAGTATTCGGCGATGATCACTCTCGTCAGTGCGCATATGTAAATCACGACAAGGCGAAGATCAAGTATTGAGACCCATACAATCCGCGCCAAACTGCTATTGTCAGAGTTGGCGATATGAGCTCTCTCCTGCAGATGAAGTTTAGTTAGTAATTTAATTTCCAACCATTATATAGGTCACCAAATCCACAGCACTGGAGCTTGCGAATAGATACGGTGGTTCAAACGATCGAAAGTATTTGATAAATCCAGATAAATTGCGTCCATTTTCACTCCGCTGTCGAGGGTTTTCGTTCAATTGGAGTAAGCAAGTAGCGGGTATGTGCTGCAAAACCGGTTCTGATGTGATCCATGCTGTTCTGGAGTGCTGATTTTACACACTTTAAGACAATGCTGAGTGTTTCGGCAATGATAGATGTCATAAGCTTGGATAACACCGGAAGCGATGTTATAGGATGATAGTTGACCGGATCTGTACTAATTCCCACTAGTGTATAACAGTGAACTTCCTTGCTATGTCATTTTTGGTAGAAGTGAAATGGTGGAACCGCCAAATTCATTGCAGTTTATTTCAGCAAATTTGAACGGATATTATCAGTACCAAGAGCGGTACGCTCACGTAGTTATTGGTATTTTCATAATATTTTCAGCAGTAAACGAGGTATGGATAAGTCATAGCAGTGGTATACTCGGCGGGAACAGCTTAGGCGTCGAAATCCCGTCTAGAAGTTTAGGAAGAATTGCTGACCTAAGGCGTTGGCCGCTTGCGTGGTAGCTTGTGCTGGTCCATACGGTGTGCGGAGCCCAGATATTCCTTGCTGCAGTTTACATAATTTGTTCACCTATCCGTAAAGAACCTTGGGGTTTGAAGATAATTCCTTAGATAGACGTTATGGCTTATCGCATACCAAGTTCACGCACTGATTTCGCTGGATAATACAGGCTTGCCATGTCTCAGAACCCGGTGACTACCTGTAGTTTCGTCAGAGTGAATCTCCTTTAACCATACATTTCCACCTCCTGCTTCGAATGAATGAATATATTCTCATCGAGCAACGGAACCTGCTCCTCGAAGCACCATTTACTAGGTTGTCGAACGGATGAACAAAAATCCAACAGAAGATATCGATGAGTATTTAAACGTAAACTGGCCAGATGGTTGCATTAATGTGTATGGTCAGCTAGCCTTATTCGGTTGTGAGCTGAGAGCCGTCGGCATTTTTGTCGTATATTCCTCATAAGAGATATATTGCACAAAGTTGTTGCATGGTAGTTGGAACAAACCAGAATAGCTATCGATAAAGTTGAGATCATAAATCTCCTTTGGTCACATCTACAGGCGACAATAAAGGTAATCACAAGGTTTCTTCACAAAACAGGTGCAGGTTTGGATATTTCGGGTATTTGTTCAGGCAAGAGTTCCAGTAGAATAGAATCATCCATCAAGTTCAATATCTCATTGTGAAATAAATATGCGTTTTAATTTCCCAATCAAGACCCAACTATTTTTACATTTAAAAGATGGTACGCACATTACAATTATAAGCAGCAACTAAAGAAAATGTAAACTGCCAGATTCATGACCCTAAAAGAAGCCTGATAAGATTGGCACTTACATAGTTGTAGCACACCTACCGTAACGGCTTGAAACGCTGGCATAGGGTGGGGACGTCGCTCGGTCGGATTGCGTGGGGCACGTGGACGATTGCGCCATGAGTGCTGTGACTGCCTGGACCATACCAGCCAGGGTGGCGTTCTGGATCATGGTCGAATCGTGCTTCAGCTTGTGCAGCGTTTGACACTCCTCGGCCAAGTTCGGGAGTATGACTGAGCTATCCTGTTGTAGCTTGGACAGGAAGAGCGTCCGTATATCGGCATCGTGTTTAGACTGGAGGTCAAAGACGAAACTCATGCCTTTGAATTCGTCCTTGGTGAGTGGGCCAAGTTGAAACGTTGGCATTCACGCTTAACCAAGCCCGCGTACGTGATGAAGTCGTCGGCAGCACGCTTGACCAGCTGCAGACATTGATAACAAGCATTGAACAGAAAGGACTGCTTTGCCACAAATCTGGGGCAACGTTCGGACCGTCTCGTCAAAGCTAACGTCGTGTGTGTTCCTCAGTAAGATGAAGTTGGTGTAGCGTTGATGTTCCGGCGTACCAAGTTTGCGCAAAAGCGGCCTGACCTTACAGGCGTCGTCCTGGCAAATCAAGTCCAAGGTAAACAGGTCCTGGTACCACTTATACCAAGATCCGAACGTTACCCCGGCCTCGGCGTCGTACAGAATTTCGCTGATGCCGCTAACCATGTGGTCCGCTTAAATCTGCATGAAGGGAAGAACTGGAGATCTTTTCGGTTAGCAAGGATATCAATTTAAGTTGTTGCTACAGCATACGCTTTAAATCGGCGAATTCGTCAGTCATGGTTCGTGAAATCTGTCGCCAGTGTTAAAATTGAGAGACGCCGGATAAGATTGTCACTGGCACGGTTGTAGCACACCTACGGTAACGGCTTGGAACGCTGGCCAGTTGAACGGATTTGCGCCGACCTAATGGCGTTAGCTTAGCCCGGGGTACGCGCTGGTGAGACGGAAAATTGAGCGAGCGTGAGAACGATCCTAGTCACACGTATTCGGGTAGGCGCTGAGCCCTCGCAACCGACGAGGCTACGCACGTGAGAAGGGGTTACGGTAGACGCGCGCTAATGGAATAGATGCGAACGTTGCCCGGCTATTGACGCACCAAAAAGCGCGTGACCCGACCGAATCCCAACTAACGGCGAAGGTAAAGAAAGGCTAGTGATCATCTGAAGGCTTTTATGCAGCCAGCAAATGGCAAATCACAGCTAATGCTATGGGTCATTAAGTTAAGGAAAATAGCTACCACGACGGGATGGTAATTTGTACAAAATCATTGTCAACAAGTGCGCAGTTGTGCCGCGTCTCGGAGTGGCTGAAAACTGCTACTTTCTGGGAAGGAATTGGACTCCGCTTTCCACAGCCATTACGCCGGAGTCTGTGGCGCGTTTTTGCGGGGATATTTAACTGGCCCGTTACAGAGATGACGCAGTTATTTCGTACAAGCTCCTCAATAGACATCATCTAAATATCATAGCTAAACATGACTAGGTCATATTAGAGATTAGGTAGCCCATAATTTCTTTTCCATTGTCTCGCACTCTAATGGTATGTTTAGTTGCGTAGTCAACCTTTTCTGCACATGATGCAGTGACAGTTCTCGATCAATGTTAATGGCTTCCAGTAGCCTGAACATGTAGGACCGATTATGGCGTATCACTACGATGAATGTCTCATGGGAACATACACTTGCAGGTACTCGGCAAGTGCCTTGTGGTTACCGAGGCAGCTCAATTTATCGATTCACTCGATTCCGGCGTTACCGATGCCATCGTGCTGCACAACTATATAGCAACGTGTTGACTGACTTCTGACTGACTTCTGTCAGTGGGTCAGACGTAGCTATCTCCGTAGCTACAGGTGAAATTGCAGCAGCTATGGGAGAAACACTGCATTATCACCAGTGTCTTTCCATAACTTCCAAGCAAAGAGATTGTTGACGAGTACAACCTTAATTAAGCTGCACTCTGCACCCTTTTCACTGAAACATTACTGCGTTTCGCGTTAGTTTTAATAATCTGAGCACCTTTGGGTAGCAGTTCAATGAATTTGGCCTTCGTTTGAACGGCTGATACACGATCTCAGTGGCTAAGTCTCCCAATATGTGCCTACCTATGAATAACATGCAAGATGCTTGTATCAGATTTTCACAGGAAAATTGCGGTTTGCTTTTCAATATCCGAGAGAACGTTGGGCAATAATGGGTACATTTGATCTAGCATGCAGTAATGAAGTGGCAAACGAATCCGTTTATAATAAATACAATCAGAACTAGGGGTTCTCGGCTCCTCAGGTAGGATGAACCACGATTCTGTAACAATTTTTAACCGAAATAAAAAGTCATCGAATGAGACATTAAATATCATTCTTTCACAGTTGCAATAGTTGACGTTGGAGTTTCTTGCCCACAAGTATTTATCCCGACCCGGTGTTGATAAATAGCCTAACCGAGGGAATTCTCGGTTCTCGACAATACTTACCCTATTTCTGTATTTCACTTAAGCTTATTTGTGACAGTGTCGGGCATAGTGTGTGGCGCTGTAAATCAGACTTACTCGGAATGCAACAATCCAACTCGGTCTAATCCAGCTCATGTTTCTCATGTTTGCTCTAATCAACTCAGCGAACCGTTCTGGATTAACCTGCTCTAGACTTATCGCTGTAATAAATACGAGTAGACTAAGCCGACGACCTGACTAGTTGGATTGACATCCTTCAGTAGGAGGTCTATTGACCTCAAAAAACCCCCAAAAAATAAGACCGACAAAGACTGATAGGGTTGGCTCTTATTGTTATCTGTTTGTATGATGACCAATCCAGCGCAGTAGTTCCCGGCTGCAGGAACATTGTGCCCATGTTTTCTGCCCTTCCTTGATTGCCACATAGTGTTCCGACTTCAAGCAACATCACTGAGTAATAGGCGCATTCTGGAACTTGTTCAGGATATCCACTAATTTTTCCCGAAACCATCGTGCTTCATCCATTGATTTAGGCGAAAGTTCACTGAGTTGAACGTTCAGATATACAAAATTAATCTGTGTGCAGAACTTCTCTACCTTCTTCAGCGGTATTCGGTATTTCAGTCCCAGAGAAAGAACTTTCAACTGTTTTCGGCAAAACCAAGCTGGTGACAGATTGTACATATGCATCTGGCCCTTGGTAGAGAAAGGAAGGTTGGCTACTTTCACAAGAGTGCTTTGAAAGCTGCGCAGTGTCCTGGTCCCAATTCGCTGGAGTGTTTCGGCAGAAAATGCTTCAAAGTTGAAACGGCAAACCGGTGCCAAGTCATTTAAACCAACCGCGAATTGCTTTTATGTCTCCAGGAACATATGTCTCCTTCAATGCAAGCATCGATACGTGCGGACGTAATTCTGGTTTGAATCACATTGTTAGTAAGCAGCTTATTTTTCGACAGATGGTAATCGACCTGACTGGATACATTTCATGTTGAAATTTACCCCGTATGCGTTCCACTGTGATCTTACAGCACAGCGACAACAATCGATCCAATGACCTCACAACGTAAGACGGGAGTCTTATTTTAAGAAACTTGAAACACTGAGTCCTCTTCAGTCACTTCATTAACGCAGTGCGAAGACGGAGGTTGCGATATGTTAACAGTTCGATTGCTCTCGTCAGTCACTACGGAATACAGGCAGAACAAACTGCGCATTAAATACGGTCGACAATTAGTAACATAGATAAGCAGAAAAAGTAGATGTGAATGACGAAATCAGGTTCAAGGCAATCTAATTGATTGCCTCAGTTGATTCTGAGCACGGAGCATCGGACAGTTTAACCTTATCAGTAGCGCCTTGCCAATAGCTAACAACGTCGGTTTCCCGTTGCGCAATAGCACCTTGAATGAATCGATTGGGTTCACCTGGTGACGAGTCGTCATTAGGTATTTGGTGACAGACAAGGCAGGGTTCTTGTTCATTCTTTCGTCCAATCCGCCTCGGTGAGAAATCAACTGCCGTAGCTAGAGTGCAAAGTGTTCCGCCACGCTTTGAGCCAGTCGGCGTTCAGACTTGCCGATGTAAGTGTCACCGCAACTGCAAGTGAACTGGTAGAAGATGATAGAGTCCGGATGGATTGGCGAGCTACTCGGATGGCTGTGGAGATAAATATTTGGTGTAATGTGGATAAGTCCTATTTGGGCGGTAGAGTAGATGCGCATTAAAGCGGACCTGCGATTGTGATCAACATCATTTTCCACATCATTCCCCTTGAACGGTGTGAAAAACAAACATCCTTCTTCTCCGTTGTTTGTATTGGCAGCTTCTCTTTGGGGTTTTGCTATGGGTCTGACTGAGGAGAGCAACCGAAATATTTACATATGGCAATTTACTTTCTGCTGACCTACACCTCACGAAAAGTATTCAACGACTGGATTTGTTTAGTGCTCGAAACAAGTTGAATGATCCAGTATTCCGCCCAAGAACATTCCATATCCATAATATAACTAAGAGCAATTTCGTCCAGCTGCCACCACAAAGCAGTACATCAAATTGCTGCCCATACATTATTCCTAATATGAGACCACAGTATCGTTCACTGTGACCAAATAAAACAATGTTCAGCCGTTGATGAAAAGTACTACACTTGGATTGTAGTCATGCGTTGGACTTGGCAAAAATTGATGGCGAACTTCATAATTCCGGTATTTGCTTGGAACTATTGTCTTTGGGTCTAGCTAACTTCTAGGATCAGATAAAAATTCTATTGCCCGCAGGTACTTGGTGGGTAGATGTATGCTACATATAGCCGATTTAACTGCGACCAGCTCACCGTGAATGCATTTGTATCCTCGTAACCAATGCCACAGGGAACGAGATGCTAACATAGCAAGAGATTTCCTAATTAAATTACGAACACATCACCTACTTTGAGAAGTACGTGAAATATATTGCCTGATAATTCTGGCCATTACCGGCAGGCAAACTACTGGATGCACGTATGGTTGGACATTCACTATTAAACCATTTATAATCAACGGCCTAAGGATCACCAGAAGAAATTCCTCCAAGAACTAGTTGGTTACTTCTCTATTTGTGTCATCCGTTGTTGCAGCTTACTCATATCCACTGAAACGCAGGTAGCACGATCTGCAAATCGAACTGCATTATACGCAGCCTTCATCAGCCTACATCATTCATCAAACAGTAAGACCTCAAGCATTAATAAAACCTAAGTTCATTAGACCTGCTTGAGTGTAGAAAATTCTGGAATATTTGATGCCATTCATTACTGGGAAATGAGATATATAGTGCTGCTTCACCTGATGGCAACCAATAGCCGTGACGGTGTTTAGGGTCACCAATAGGACTGTGGATTCAGAGCCAGAGCCCTATACGGAGGACGATCTTCCTTAGGATAGCGGGTCAAGCTAACTCACCGTTTGGGAAAAAGCATCAAGCTGGTGACGCTATTTGCCATCACTAAATGGTAGTGGCTCTATTGATCACATGTTCGGTTAGTGTAGTTTACAGATCAGCGGCAAATTCTGCTGGAAAACCAAAAAGCCGTTTAGTTTAGCATTATCTATTAGTACGTCTGTTTTCTGCACTGCTAGCGAAACCTAGGGGTGTTAACGAGATGAACCGTCTCCCTCTGACACTCCTTTTCCTCTTTGCCGTGCTGCACACATAATTACCCACAGGTTACTGCAACAAAAGTTCATTGCATGAATGCCGCTCTTTAGCCATATCAATTCGCACGCTAAATCAGAGTTGGAAACAAAGCATTCTTGATCAATTTAAGGTTCACTAATGTGGAGGTCAAGGTCGAAAAAAGGATAAAGCATCCACTAGCACTGAGTGATCACGTCAGCATACTTAGTGACAGTGCGCGTCACGCATAGCATCCAAAGGACATGTGTCAAACTCATGGCCCGCGGGCCACATCTGGCCTGGAATGAAATTATATCTGGCACGCAAGAGCTTTAAGGCAAAATGATTGCTAATGTCCCAACGGTAAGAAAAACAATTTTTACTGCATTACACCGTTGGATAGTACTGATGCTGCCGTTGGTTTTTGCAGGAAAGGATTATAGGATGGGGAATAAAGGTCGCTTTGCTAAAGCAGTCAAAGCGCACTTTACATGCATTAATGGAAATAAGCGAAAATTGACGTATGATAACGGGTGTGCATTCAAGGAAAGGATGGATAGATCAAACATGAAATGACAATTTTTCATCCCAAGACTGATTTTCAATCGTAAGTGTTAATTACTTCTAGGCCCCGTTCTCGAGGATTATTAGAATACTTTTAGCCGAAAAGCAGCAAAAATTTAGCGCTCTTTTACCTTGTACTTAAAGCCAAATAAGGAAAACTACTTCAGAAACCTAACTATTTATGAAGACGCTTGAAATTGAAGGAGAGAACCAGATCAATAAGGACTAGTGAGTTATGAGTATATTACTATGTGTGTGAGCATTTTACTTTGTACTTATTGGTTTGTGGATACTTTGCTCAACACAGGGAAGGGCTACGAAGGTAGATCAAAGCATCTCAATTGTAAAAACGCAAACATGCTTGTGATGCTTGTAGTAGGAACAATGAAACTAGGTGTTAACCGCATGGCGTGATTAAATAAATGTGGTAAAACAGGGAGTGGCATTGATATTTGATAGTTATAATACTCGAACCGAATACGTGTGTGCTAGCCAAGTAATTTTAACATGATTCGTGCTTCTATCCAGAAGCGCCACACTACTTTTTTAAAAGCTTTCACTGCTGGGACACTATGATCTATCAAGGAGTCTCTGAGCTATCTAGTGGTCATAGAATTGCATCCATAGTCTCATTTCTAAGGAAGCCTTGACTCAATATTTGGTTTCAATTGTATTCGCCTGTCGCCTGCAGTTGTCGCTGACAACCACGCACTAAAAGCCAATTAAAACGGATTTCTCCTACAAGAACCAGTGTGGATCAATAAGTTAGCCAAATTCCCTGTACGCGTGCACTCGTGGTGACACAAGCACATACGGTAACTGTACTCAAGCGTGCGCATGGGACAAAAATCGAGAGGATCACGTGCCCTCCACTTCATATGTTCGGACAAGGGCAGCGCTCAAGTGCAATAACGGCCTATAATTACATTAGTTTCACCTAACTGCAAACATGATAAGCAAAAATATGTAACAACGTAGAAAATAAGAGAATTCCTAGAAGCATGAAACTCCTCTAATCACTCCATCAACATGCTCATCGACATCGATCCCATGTAAAATCAGCTCAGAAAAAATGATCTCCGGCGAATAGAAAGAGGTGGCTCAGTGGCGGAAGGAACTGGGCAGAGGTCAAGAGGCGCAAATCGAAATTCCCACTTTTAATAGTCATCTACCCGTCGTTCACATAGTAACGATCCACTAAGCAGGACTGTACACTGCATATCACCGCACTAAAGATGCCACCTCGCGTGGTGGTGAAACGTATGCAATCCCTTTATCAAGCTCGGAGAAGCCATCAACAGGTGAGCAACAAACCCGGACCACCAGTGTTCCAAGTTCTCCTTTCGTTTAGGATGCCCAAGACTGCAGATTTTGCCACTGCATTCCTACCTTTACTTTGCACGCTGCAAACCTATCGGTTTTAGGCTACTGAACAGAGCCCTGTCGCTGCTACTTATTTGATTTGTTGCAACCGTTGGACTGCCCTCGACTCGTTCAAGCAACTTTTATTCCACTGTTCCAACGCCAGGTTTCTTTGCAGTACTAAGCGCGTTGTCTGTCCATCATCCCTGATCCCAATCACGATCTGGTCGCGCAGGAGAGAATCTCCCAAACAATTGCAAAGGCTGCATGTACGCGCGAAGATCTTCCGTTCCGTAATGTAGGCTAAGTACGATTATCAAGTTAAATCAGTTATTTCGTTTCACTTGACCAACCTTTGCAAAACTCACCAAACTTGTTTGACGCCACATCCAGTTCGGTTTCCCGATCGTCACTATTGAAGTTCAAATGATGTGTCGGAACCCAAAGACTGCACTCACCCACTAACCGTAGTGAGAAGGCGAACGTCAAAGGACTGGGATTCAAGGGCACTTTTATGTAGGGAAACCAATTCCTTATATAGCATGACGCATAAGCGTGAAAGCCAAACAGAGTACAGAAAGCGTGCGGACAAATCAAGCAAATACAAAATGAACAGATAAGGAACCAAGCAGGTGCACACAAGGAACGTAAAGTGAGAGTATTAGCGTCAGATTAAGGCTGCGAATCGGAATGCGAAAATAACGACTCCGAATGGCCAAAAGCGAAAGCGAAATGATACTTTAAAATTTAGTGAACCAGCAGATATTGCGACCGTCTTGCAGCCATGAACGAATTCACAAGCATAACCGTATATTTATTGCTCCTATAACATCTCCCACTTTTTGAACAAATGTTCTCCATTGGTCCACGCAGCTCTTCCGCCGTAAATATCTACGTTGATCAACTGGGATACGCGACTATGGCGGTTTGGGTTTCGGGCAAGGCAGCAGTGTCATCCGTACAGGTGACTAGTAACCACACGGACGTTAAGAATAGTTACGACCAATATTGCAGAATTTAAAATGATTTCAGCACGTACATGATTTAATGGCTCTTTGGACAAGTCAAGTCAAGCAAGTATCGACTGAACCAATAAGGAACCAATCAGGTGCACAAAACAAAATTAAAGTGAGACTGTTAGCTTCAGATTATGCCTGCGATTGGAATGCGAAAACAACAACTCCAAAAGAGAACGTAAAATGATAATTTAAAAAACATCAGTAAACCATCAGAGCAAGGCGAGCGTCCTGATAGGCTACACAAGCATACCGGTATTTATATTGCTCCTTTATCAACGACCGTTGCAGTGCCCGCCTTGCTTCCTCACCGATTGCATGCCGAAACATGGTCAATAAGTAAACCGCTTGCTGAGCATCCAACGTAGTCAGTGCTACGAGTTCTAGCCACCTTGTCTTCCACATCCTTCAGTACCCTTCATCGCACTTTCTCTTATCTGCAGTTGTGTTGGTTATTGGATCGCAGCGTGTCCACCGAATGTATGCATGCTTCGTGTGGTTGGCTTCTTCTCTTCTGTCACCAAGTAGTTTAGCTTTATGAGAATCAAGAAGACAACCTGGACTGCAATCAAAAATCGGTCATTAAAGAACGCAGGAGCAATTTTTACTCTACATTTCTATTCACGGAGACGCATTTTAAAGTGTCTGTCCTTTCCTGCCACTTGCTTGATTTCATTGACTGGCGTCAATCCTCTGTTCTCAGATGTTTGTTTTACTCCTCGCTTGGCCGGAATAAAGACGATTTTTTATACATCAAACTCATCCCAATTGGTGTATTTGGTGCTTGCACTGACTGGTTAATTATCTGACTCCTCTACCTGTTGCGCTTCTCAGTTGCCTTCTTGCGACAAACATTGAGCTGAAAACCTGTGCCCCCTGTTAGCAGCCCGTCTGCATTTGGCCGGGACAAAAGCACGAAGGAATCAAGACTTGCACCACGATTCCGCTTTGTTCACTAGATTCTGGTAGACGTTTTCTCTGATCGGCTTCCTCAACCACCGGTCAGCTGCCATCACGTAGGATAGCACGGGTTTGGATTATCTAATAATGACTTACAAGGACTGGAAAAATTGATATTCTGGTTTATGTTGAACCACAGAATGCTTCAAATGAACATATTAGCTGGTGTGCCAGCTGCTACGTAACTGAGAGAGCTGGCGAACGGTAAATCTCTGTTCGATGGGATACCACGTAATGTAAATGGGAATGAGTATAGTCCAATGGTTACATAAGGTGTAAATGAGGTGACGAAATTAACGTGAGGATGAAGAGCGTTCTGGGTTTTGGAAACCAGAAGTGTAGGTTTTGTCGTTATTCAAGTTGACCCCGTTGTGTGGCGATTTCGAGCTGCTGGCTTTTAAAATTTTATGGCCGCTGATTTGCAACAGATTTCAACATGAGCATTGGGGTTAGGCAGTACTTAGTACGCCATGATAAGTACTCATCACAGGTGCTGATATTCGCCACTCTACAAGCTTACATCGCTAAGTGTGCACTGGTAGGATCGGTGAAGCAATCCTCGGGCAATGTTCCTCCTCCTACGTTGTGGCATTTCAAGCGAATCAGCATCGGGTGTGCACTAACGTCGGCAGGCTTGGATCGCGCACTTCACGTGAGGCCTCACGTAGACCTGCAACATAAGTGGAGAGATTGATGAACTAAACCCCCTAACGCTCTTCGTAAGAGTCTAGGTTGCTTGCAGGCACTTCTCTATGAGATTTGGGCCTGTTTCGTGCAGCCAAGATCGTATTGCACGTTTACCCAGTGGTTACTATCCTGGGTAACTTGTTGCAGCTGCTACTCTTCAAGCCTTGCTCAGAACGTTTCATTTCTCTAAGTTAAACTGGAGCCAATATTTTAGTTAACCATGTGTAAGCTTTGTTGAGTTCTCTCTGCAATTTTGCATAATAATTTACTGTCTTTATGTTCTGCTAGGTCTTAACAACTATGAATGGCAGGAAGTCCGGGTGGAACTCACTAGCAAAATCGTTGTTGAATACTGGGAATAAATATGCTCTCAGTACTGATCGTTGAGCCAAACCACACCGGGCTTTCGCTGGGGCGGAGATGCATCTGCGGATACTCACATGCAGTTGACGTTGAATGCAAAAGCTACTTATCCAACCTAGCACTGGGTCACTGATTCCATGGCTTTGAATGTTGTGAAGAAGAATGTTGTGGTCTACACAACCAAATGCTTTAGAGCATTCAAATTATCTGATGTTAATAAAAAACGATCAAATTTTTATGGCGGGAATTGACATTGCTTGAAGGATTCCTAGGATGACGGTGTGCGACAGATCGCGACACAGGTGCTTGGGTTTAGTCAGTAGTTCATACGCCATAATATGTTCTCGTTGCGCACACTGGTATTCTAACTGTACAAGCTAAGCGAATCGACTGACTTCGCCCAGCTTGGTTGTATGTGGTGTTCGAACAGTTCTGGAAGGCAGAGGTTATCTCAGCTATTTGGACTAGGTCAATTATAGTGGCGATGTACAAGAAGTGATTGTGTTAACCACAATGGTATTGGCCTAACACCAGTTGTGACAAAATTAATTGATTTGTTTCTCATTTGTCGCTTCAATGCGGAGTGGGAATCCTGGAGTAGTGTAGAGGAGGCAAATTCCCTCCCAGCCGTGGCTGTATGGACTACATAATCACTTAGCAGCAGGTGTTAGAGCAGCGCCACGTATACCCAAGGCCGATAATAATTATGTTCCTCTACTGCAAGAGTGCGTTCGATTTAATTGATTGATCCATTCTGTTCTAGCTACTTGCGCAGATATGTGTTCCCATGAAATATGTAAACATTGCACGCGTTCCATCCTCGAACACGACAGGCCGTGTCAGTGTCACTGGGGACCTAAAGCATGCTTATCCGACAACAAGGGGCGTTCGTCAAGTTTTTCTAATATCCGCACTTTTGAGCAATCTCGTGGTGGAATGCATCTTGGAGTGTACCGTTGCGGAGCCTAACGGTGCATGTGTTGACACACTGCCTGGTGAAAAATAAGTCGATCTTGAATATACGGGCGATATCATGTCGCTGTTTAACGAATTTGAAGCGGGCCAAAAACCCAAAATAACCGCTCTAGAGTGGTCCCATTATTTGGCATAAGATTCTCACCTTCAAATTGCATAATGTTGTCACCGGACAACAAGCCACATGGGGACTCATTGATACTTGATGGCGAGGAACTCGAAGTAGTTGATCAAGTCAGCTTCCTTAGCAACTGATTCTGCAATGATGGACAATGATACTATGAAACCATGAAGTTGTTACTCACAAGATATTCCATGAGCGCCACTGCGATCAAGCATATCGCGAACTTTTATTTCACCGATATAGCTTATATTGTGAAGCCTTGTTTCAAGGATATGGTGTTGCTTCTAGCTATTTAAAAGTATTATATAGTTTCTTCCCATTTGTAACCAGACTGTTTGGACAGCCAACCACTATTGATCACATTCAGGATCTGAATTAATTGCTGAACTACGTATTTTGCATCTTCCTCTAGGTCTTCAGTATATAATCTCTCATGAGTTCTTGACTGCGCTGTTCATAGCTTAACTCTCCGGAAACTTTGCTTTAATGCACCACTCATTACGTCATCGAGTGAGCGCGGACCGCCCAAACTGAACACGTGGAATTAAACGTGAACATAATGAAAAATCCGCTCACCTGCTTGTTATTATTGCGTATCTAGTAACTTCATTATAAGTTATTTGGAACCATGCTTGGTTTGTACAATTTATTCAGCCTCACCACCATTCATTATCACAAACAGACCTTGCCTTTAGATAGGTGTTACCAGTGCGATTTCTGTGGTAACGCAAGTTATATTGTTCTTACTCGCACACGGGCATGCGTTCATTGTCACAACGTGCACATTGTGCAAACAATTGGACATGTATGTTCACTGCTGTTTGTGCCCCTTGCTGAGGCTGATGTTGCATTCATGATGCTTCTTCAACGCAGTTGGGCTAAACCAACTTAAACTAGGTCTTTTTAATGTGGATAAAATTCATTACGTGTTATTTGGTTTGTTCTGCGTACTTCATAATCTTCTCCTTACGTGCACACGTCGCTCATGCAAATTGTGGTAAACTTGCGTCATTTTATCGCGTGGTATTATTTTAACTAACTTTCGGAGATTTTGTACTTATCACGGATTCACTTATAACCAATTTCTTCTATATGCTCATTTAGCGAGTATTTATGTCGTCATATGCGTTTACTTTATTCGATATCGGCATTTCGAGTGATTGGCTGTTGTTTGACATCCCAGGTGTGGCTGCGCTTGATGTGCATATTGACAAGGTACTTACCTGTCTATTACCCACTACCTCGTCCATCTGGCTCCAGGAGACAGTTGGTCGTTGTTGGAGGGGACTGGGTGCACGGTCCTTGTGACCGTGCTAGGCTCGAATATTGGTTCTATGCACTCAGTGGGGAGCGGACTACGGTCCAGCCACCGCCTTGTGTGCACTTGATTCCCCAAATACAGTGTGCTTGTGTTTGCCTGTGAAGGAGTGTGGCCCGGCTCCGTTGATGAAACCTGGCTCCCATCCACATGCCCACCGGTCTTATTCCTTCGGGTTTACACTGGTTATGGGGTGTGTGGGTGGTGCAGCGTAAGCCATCCATGGTTCCTCTGTAGGCGCAGGCGTCCTGTGGCTGACTACGGTGACAGGCAAATCCGAAACCGGATACCGCCAACCGTGTTCACTGCTGATCAACTTTCTGCGTCACTGCATAGAGTTGCCGAATTATCTAGCCGATTGGAAGCGCTTACTTCTAGGGATGCGGTAAAGGGACCCTCAGAAGACTTTAATTTTTATGGCAAATCCGCATTTGTCCTACTAGAGACCACAGAGTTTTCAAACCTGCTGGTTTTTAAAAAAAGGATGCCAAACTAGGCGGTGCACGACACAGAATAATATTTAGGTGTGCTTGCTCACTCACGTGCAGTTGACTGCGTCCGAAATCCGCCAGCTTCTATTCTCGGAAACGACTCCGGTGCAGTTGAAGCTCTCCTTAGATTGCCGAAGGTGGAGACTGCTTGCTTTAACATTGCTCAAATGCAGTGCTGGCTAGTTAGGCGCCGTTGGTAAGCAAGTAGAATTAGTGTTTCCCATAATCCGGAGATAACATTCTGTAGACTGTTGGTGCATGGAATCTGAAAACGTAAGAGTTGATAGCGTTGTAATTTTGGCACTCATGAAGAGAAAAATGTTTCGGCGACGTTTCCATCCATTATGTTTGGTGGTCCGCTTTAGTTGGTGACTTTCCAAAGTACTATTCTGATGCAGTTTCAAAAGGTGATGCACAGCTTTGTTTGGATTCCTCCAAGTCAAATTTGTTATTGTTAAATCGCTACGTAGGCCTCGATATTGAGCATTATAGGATTTATAGGGTTAAGCCTCAACTGGTAAGCGAGATTAGACCGGCGTTTTAATTTTTGGTCGCACTTCGTTGTGGCATCTCCTGTGCGGGACTCGTGCTTGTGCCAGGACTGCTAGGCGTGACTGGTGCATCTTGAATATAGCCTAGGGTAGGCATTGAGCATATGATAGAAGTCTGAAGGGTCAGAGCACTCCGTTCAAAGGGAGGTGTTGGTTAGATTTGTGATGCCTTCTTAGTCTAGAACAAATACCAAAGATTACCTTGTGCTGTCACACAAACGTCGCATTCAGTAGAAGCGCACTGCACAACTTGATACCCCAGCATGAAAGCCTAAGTAGATTGATGGCATCTGCTCAATATATTACACATGATGGATTTGAAATGAAGCAAGTTTTGAGTAGCCCATGCGTAGGCTATTCCAAGGTCACTCTGAAGC
Organism: Dicrocoelium dendriticum; assembly: GCA_944474145.2. NCBI lineage: Eukaryota > Metazoa > Platyhelminthes > Trematoda > Plagiorchiida > Dicrocoeliidae > Dicrocoelium > Dicrocoelium dendriticum. The sequence goes on along the minus strand of CALYDF020000511.1, from coordinate 24,754 downwards.
TCTACGTGATCGCCAGTTGCATTTTTGTCTCACCATAGCTTTAGGGCTATCAGTGAAGTGTAAGTATTTTGGCAGTGATCACTCTCGTTAATGCCTTTATGTAAATCAAGAAAATACGAAGACCAAATACTGAGACCTGGGCACTCCTCACGGAACATTGCTATTGTCAAAGTTCGCGCTGGGAGCTCTCAAATTCGGATAACGTTGCATCAGTAAGTTACCTTTCCAACCAAGAAATGGGCCACCAACTACACAGCACTGGAGGTTGTGAATAGAGATACGATGGTTCAGGCAATGTAATATATTTGGGAATTCCAGATAAACTGCATCCACTTTCACGCTCCTGTCGACCGTTTCCGTCTAATCTGCGCAAGCAAGTGGCAGCTTTGGGTGCAGGACCGGTTCTGACGTAATCCATGCTGTTCTGGTGCGCTGATTTTACACCTTCCAAGACACTAATAAACATTTCTGCGATGATAGATTCCAGAAACTTGGATAGCACCAGAAGCGATGTTATAGGGAAAAAGTTGATCGGATCTGTGCTAATTCCCCCTTGTAAATAGGAGTGAAGTTCCTTTGTATGTCATTTTTGGTAGAAGCAAAATAGTGGATCCGCCAAACTCATTGCAGCTTATTTCAGCACATGTGATCGGATATTATCAGTACGAAGTGGAACATGTTCACATAGTTATTGGAATTTTCGTAACATCTGCAGCCGTAAACGAGGTGGAATAGTTTGCATGAACATCTTAGGGTTCCAAGTAACGTTCGGGTAGTTTAAGAAGGATTGTTGATATATGGCGTTGGAAACTTCTGTTTTAGTTTGTGCTGGTCCACATGATGTGTGTGTAGAGCAGGCATCTATTGCTGCACTTTAAAAATTCTGTTAAACTGTCTGTAATGGAAGTGTTGTTTGTAGATTTTACGAAGGATTTTAACACTTTCTTCTCTTTGACTCTCAATAAACTTGAGATCCTTCAGGATATATAGTCGCACTGTTTAATGGTTGTCTGCCTTCCTGGCGGAGAAGGAAACGTTTATACGCGTAGGGTGTAGCTTTTTTCTTAGGCAAGCTATCCTAAATAGTGTCACACATTGCTCGGTATTGGGGCCAATATTTTGATGATCGATGTGAACATGCTGCCGGAGAACCTAAGATTGTCTTCACGAATGTTCGCTGACGACCTTAAGCTCTGGGGTTTCTTGGATGTCTCAAGGGATCCTGATGGAATTCAATGTGCCTAGGATAGGCTCAATGAATGGTCTGTCTTATGGGTTATGCCCATTAAATAGGACAAGTGCTCTGTTCTCCGAATCGCAGCTTCCCATCCTACTACCCGATATGATTTCCTTGTTCTTACATAGCAAGTTGATTTTGGTGTCGTCCACTCATCAGCTGCTCACTATAGAGAAGCTTAGAAGGAGGCCGGCCGTAGTGGGTTCTGTATGATGTGGTTTATTTGCTCTTTATCAGAGGACTAACGGCCAGTATGTTTGTGGAGTCATTTTCTGGATTTATCCGACCCCACTTGGAATATTGCACCAAGGCTTTTCCACTATGTCGGATTGGAGACAAAGTGGACTTGGTAGTGTTACGAGTAGTTACTAGGTTAGTGTAAGGTCTACGGGGCAGATGTATCCCGAATGCTTGCTTAATTTGTGGATTTACTCAATGCACCACCGAAGGATAGGAGGGTATTTGATTCCCACTTACCGGACTTGGAAGAGTAAGACCGGCTCGGAATTGTCAGGGTGATTTAGTCCCGCTAAGTTATCTAACCTCCTAGGTCACCCGCTGAAACTGCACAAATCGCAGCCTGATAAGTTTAGTGGGCAGACACACAAGTAAGGGCAAATTATAGAGCTCTGCAATTCGCTTCCATATCATTTGGTTAAGGTGTTTACGGTTAATGTTTCTCGCTTTATCCCAATGCTCTTGGGTAGCATCACAAAACAACCCGTTTTTCCTAACTTACTTATCAAAATAATCTGTTCGTTTTACTGAATTAACTAGCCTAGTATCCATTTTATTTGGTTTCCTTCATCCGCTTGCCCTCAGATTTTACGGTTTCGTCATTCTCAATTCAACTAACCGGCTTAGCAAAGAAAGCTAAGTCAGGACAAATGGGCAATGATTGGTTGGACCGGGTGTGATGCGGCCTTTGTTTCACGTCCACCTGCATTTCAGTGTCCGTAGTCAAATCCTTTTACACTTGTGCAACTTCCTTCTCCAGCAGTAGTTGCAGGCGAGGTTTTCTAGTTTAATATCCAATAAGTCATAGGTGAAATGTATTATAAGTTAACGTTTGATAAAATTAAGTCGCTTGGGGAAATTGGGGGCTGCCCGCTCGATAACACTGCGCTCCACTGGGTGTTTTAGTTTTACTTATGAGTAAAAGGATTTTGGCGAGTATTTTGTGTTCATTGTACCCAGCCGTCAATTCAGATAAAACAAACTACCTCTCCGGAAAAGCACTGGAGAGGTAGTTGACTTACATGAAATGTCGGCCGATTGCGACGAACATAAAATTACTTAGTTTGCTTGCTCATACTGAGAGCAGACACCGACCCATGGACCACTAGGATGTTAGTTAGAACATTTAACATCCTAGCCACAGTGACACGACGGGCAACGCTTGGCAAAACGGTTACTGATTGAGCGGAGGGTCATTTTGCAGTACACGTTTTATGGATGGATTGCAACATACAATCACAATGTGAACCACGAATCCAATCTAAGTTACTCTTGGCAAACTGCATCACTAGGATCGTAGCTGAAGCGAATGGGAATCGGGTGTCGTCCGCTCAAAAACTACCCTTCGCATTTCAAAATGGTTTGATCATTAAATTAGAGATTGCAGTAATAGAACCTTGACCATTGGAACTTTAATTAGTTTTTCTTCGCTTTAGCCTCCAGACCCCGCCAGACAAAATTTGGCACAAAGGTCAATGACTAACAAGTTGTCAATTTAATTGCCCTTTGTGAGGCCGGATTAGAAATGTTTGCATCTCTTTTCTGGAATGTGATAAAATCAAATATTAGCAATCTTACCAAAAATAAGCACTCGTAAAGGCAATGTAAATATAAAGTAGTCAAGCGCACCAGACCTGAGAAGTGAACACTAGCGTGAATCAGTATGCAACCCCTTCACAAGCAGAGCGAAATTTCACGAAGCAAATGGCTCCGAAGCGGTAGTATCACACTTGTATTCAATGCCTATTAAAACAGTGTTTGACCAATGTTGGCCAAATGCCAGCGATTCAAAAATGTGCATCCCACCCAAAATTTGCGAGCCGAAAGCATACTAATATAGGCCAGCACTCGCTGCTGTAACAGTCGCGATGACGACACACTGTAGTAGCAGGTTTAGCGAAAGACCGATTAACGAGTGGGGTAGGCAGCATGTGGTGCTCACGAGCAATGTGTCGATGATGCATGACAGCTAAATATTCTTGATTGCACTAGCGCGTTGCTAATAAGCGCTGTGCGATTGTCTGCTCATTGGTGTGAAGGCAAATGCAGCATACTCGTATCTGTAATTCAACGGAACTTTGATATTTCAACTGAAACCTATCGATCTTTCGCGCAAATCCGTTGTTGTATGGCTACGCAGGAATAACTAAACGCAATTGGTGCAGGAATGGATTGTCAGCAGCAAGCAACATCTGCCTCATCATCAATTTTTGACAGCTGCAAATCTCACAAACTACCAAATTCCGATGCTTTCGATGTTTTTCTGAGTAGGCATGCCTCACTGCGCGACAGAAGACAGCACTGCTTATAAGCTTAGATATTAAGCATATGACTGAAACTTTTATTGTACACGGGATCCCAAGCATCATGTCATACCAGCAACTTCTTGAAACTCGGTTGTAAAAAAATAGCGACCTAAGTTTACTCATCCTCAGCAGTGTATTTGATAGGTGAAACGATCATCCTTGCACACGCCGTTAGTCTACTTATTAGTCTACTTATGTGGTAACTCAGTACTTCGCTGAGCACAAATATGTAGGACTAAGGAGATTTTGCTTAAAATGGTGTTATGCTGCGCCGATGTATAGGAATTTGTAAATACATAATAACAAGGATACCATGGATTATCTTTGCAGATTATATGGGAAGCAGAATAATCCACTAGCAAAGTTGTGGTAAATCGAACGGTGGTAGTTCGCCCTGTGTTGCTCGCCTACTTGTAATGGTGGATACATTTTGAGTAACAATATTTTGCTTATGCAAGTGAAAGCGCGTGATTTTTCTGGATTGTTGGACAAATGCCAATAACTGAGTTACTTAACTTAAGGTTAGTAGTTGATATTTTGCTTGAATTAACTTCATATCAGTAGTACCTTTACTAAGCAATAAGAAAAGTCTGGTTGGCCGTTGTGACCCATTCTGCAATGGGTCTCAACTGCCTAACCACACGGTTAATAGATTCAATGATTCCACATATTTACCTACTGAGAAAAGACATTATTCCTTGTGGTATAAGCTCTACACAGCCGACCGATCCTCCTCAAGCGTGGGCTGTAGCACGAGAATTTGGGAGACCCGCTCCCACCCGGTAAAAATTAAGCAAATTACTAAACTAGCATCGGTCTATTGTATTCAAACCGTTGACGAATACCTACTAGACTAAGCAGACGCTGCAATAGAACGTCGGGTAACAAACGCAAGCACAAAGAAGCATGTCGCCTATTGCGATAAAGTAGCAAAACTGATCTCTTGTAAACGCACCGCCACCATTGACAGCTGGATCAGAAGTAAGTCAAATCCACCAATCAACAAAGCCGAACGGCGAATTCTCATCAACGCATTAAACCACGGCTTTCGAACCACAACAACAGTCGATTGCCATTCAGCATTCGAAGGCGCTGTACAATGCACTGGATTTGTTGTTGAGACTTAGAAACAAATAAGATATTTAATAAGTTCAGTTATAAGTGGTATCACGCAATACAACAGGTTAACCCGACAAGAAAGTTAAGCAATAAAGACCCAACAGTCATATGCATTGATCAGTATTCTACGTCGCGACAAAGGATGTAATACTGTCATATATTATAGTGTGAATTGCAGCGAGAATGCCATATGCCCCTTGAATGATACAACAATATACAAGTGTAGAAACAACGGAGCCACCAAGCAACTACTGAACGAAATAAACCGAACACTACAAGAGCTTCAGGATTTGTACCCAAGCGAGAACTACTCGCTAGACAGAAAGAATGCACACGACTGAAACATTGCGCAGTTTTAAGGACTCCTAAATGTAAACATAGAAGAAACCACGTTTAGACCTATCGTGTCACTACTTGGAACACCCTCATACCACATAGCAAATTAATTGTGGAGCTACCTCAATCACTTGACCAGTGGATAGCAATGATCCGTAACCAATGACCAGAAAAATTCTTACTAAGGCTCAATGAATTGCCAACCAATAATGATAAAGCGATGATATTAGTCGACGTGACAGGTCTCTTTACGTCCGTTAACTCACAGCTGGTAACAACAATCACCAAGTAATGCCTGAACACAACAGTGGACAACTAGTTGGGAACATATCAACTCCAAGTGTATGCAAATGCCTCTACTTTATCTGTCAAGCTACTTCTCTTGCATTTGAAAGATCTACGAACAAATGAAAGGCGAGACAACGGGAATATCCATGTCGAGGCTCGTCGGAGAGAGGGTTATACAAACATTTGAGCAGAAGATACTGCCACTCTTTAATCCAACGCTGTAGGTGCTGTATGTCGACGACATCTTTTTGATATTTAAAAATAGCCAAGTGACATCCGCACAACAGTTATTGCAAAACACCTTGGAAGACAACCCGTTTAAAATGCAACGGAACAAAGTAAGTCAACTGCCTTTTCTGGATGTATTACTAACCGGAACCATGGAGGGAAATCTGCAAATATCGGTTTACATAAAGGTCACGCACGCCGAACAAATTCCGAACTTTAACAGCAATCATGCAAATTTCCTCAAAGTCAGCAGTGAACGGACACTGTTCCGCAGAGTGCAAACACATTGCAACATAACGGAAGCGAAACGAAAATAAAAAGTACACCTGTTAAAATACTTCTTACTATACCGAAGTCCCCGAAGCTTTACCCAAATGTTCTTGAAAACCAACAACATAAACACACTGTTTACACCAAGAATGTCCGAATTTTGGGCCGCGGTCCAAATGTGGCCAGCGTTAACAATTCAACTGGCCCGTAGACTCAATTTAGGATAATAAATCCACGCTTGTACTTTTTGCGTACATGTCTTACTTTTGCTATTGTTTTAATTTTAGCCTTTGTATGTACCGACATATATTTACCTCACAGCGAGTGACAATGCTTGTACAAAGTTTAGACACTTCTTGTCTACACTAGCGAGGAAAAGAGGTATTGTTATAACCTATTTGGGAAAGATATCCGAAATGACGGCCAGATGATTCAAACAACAATGATTCTTTGTAACACATAAGCCAACTGCCAACTTGAGACAAAAACTTTTAAGACCAAAAAGAAATCCGGAGGCGCATGAACGCCGGAACGTCACATATACATACTGCATTGCAAAATCTGCGAAAAGCACTGTGTTTTTCAGAAAGGAAATACAATTGGCAACTAAGATATAAGAATACAAAGGAGCATGCAATAGGAACCATGGGTCATCCTAGTTTCAGCACACGTGGACAAAGAAGGACACAGCTCTGATTGGGGAAAGATGGAAGTCTTGGCACGATGTAAAACCAGAAAAAAGAGTTCATATAAGCAAGTTTTTCACTAGGAATTGAATCGACCTGTATACGGATATCGATTCAGCCTACCAACCATTTCGAGAGGACGAAATCAGACGATTTTCAGGACATCGCTGTAAAAGCAATCACATACCCAGGATGACCACCGTGAACCCAGGGCACAGATCGCAGGCTTGGAAACGTCGGCAAATTGCAGATCCCGAGCAATTGTGAACTCAACGATTTCCATTTGAAATGCTATCCTTTGTTATACGAAGCCAGGATGAAGCAACTGACCACACCAAGTGTAATCAATGGCCAGCAAAACAACTGGGTCTCGGAACGGAGTCGCTCTAGAAAGTATTCCAGTTGCTTTGAAAGAACAAGACATGTTGATCAATGCTATACATGACCCCGGATTCGATTTATTGCTTGTTAACGAACGGCTACTTAGGGAATTTTTATTTACCAGCTAGGCAGTTGGCTGTGCGGATAGTAACGGTTAGCTGTGATTCAGTTGTGTCCTCGCAAACCTTGGAAGCGAGCAAATCTCTGTACAGAAAACATGCGTGTTCCATCAAAAGGATGCTCATTGTACGTAGGATAATACCGGAACCAGAACCATTACATACTTGAGAGCATTTAAAGGATTTACAGTTCTTCGTCAGTTGTGATCGCGGTGTGGGAGGAGTAAATGGCATGGATTTCCCGGATGCCCACTGGGTACTTGAACGTCGATATGGAAAGGCCTCGGACCCTTTTGCTATACGAACGCCATTGGGTGTGATGCGGCTTGGGCTAGTTGGAGGACCAGACGCATCGATCACTGGTACCCATACTACTCAGATGTATTTTATGTCCCGCGTTCTGGAGAGAATGGAAGAGTTCGACTTTAACGAGTCATGTAGCTTTAGACCCGGAATGTTTGTTGAAGCTAAGCTTGCTCTAGAACAGATGGAATCCTTCGTCGTTAAATGCCTTTCGCATTAATAACTCATTTTACCCAAGAACTTCCCTGTAACGTACCAAAGATTGATGCATTTGCGCAGGAAACGCATTGGCAACCCATAATGATATCTGATTTACGCTGTTCCTGTCGACGGGTACACTTGAATCGGGTTTGCAAGAATGACCGACAAGGCAACGGTCGATAAAAAGAAGGTCGCAGAGACGCACTCAAACAAGCCTTGGAAAGCTTGCGTCATTTTCCACTGTGCTAGCACGTATGGAACTAGTTCCTTAAACCAAAAGCTGTTAAAAGTACGGGTTCTGATGAACAGTTAAGTATGGACTTTGCTAAGGTACAGAATGGATACCGCGGTAATCGTTGCAGACGTCGCTGTCACTTTCCAACACTTCATGGTGATCCCGAAAGAGCAACATCTGAGATTTGTTTGGTGGGCAGAGAGCCACTTCCATGAATCACCTGAAGTGTTTCGCATGCCAGTCCACCTATTAGCTGAACGCTATTCATCACGTTGCGCCTCACTTGCACTGAGGTAGACTGTCGAAAACTGAATGACAGAGTATCGTGAGTCGACTCTATCTCTTAGGCAGCGATGTTTTTACTTTGACAATTATCTGTTCAGCTGTCATAGCCGAGAGGAAGCTCACCGTCAGTAAGCATTTCGAAGCAGTTGCATCTAAGGTGGATTTCGATTAAGGTATTGGAATTGTAACAACTACCAAAGTTTGCGCGAAGCTATGACCATTCCTTCCTTCAACGAATCAGTTCAATTTAATTTACCAAACAAGAATGTGCAACCCAGTCTGGCATTAAAGGGGGATTATTCGGACAGTTGCATATTATTTAGTCTAACAAAATTCGAAGTTAATTGTACTCAAATATTAAGTTTCTTTTTCGCCGCTTCGATTTATGGCTCGTTAGGTTTGACAGCCATAGCACTGCTGCGCACCGAGCAACTGTTGCAATCATACGTCCGAAGAGGCCTAAGTTGCGATACTCAGGTAGACGAATCCGAACGAAAGGAATGAGAGCGTTTCTCAAATGACGCCTAGCAACTTGAACGATTGAGAATTTCCCGGGCAAAATAGTGGCATCACGGGCCAACTATCCTAAGTTTCAATGTAGTCCATTGACTCAAGGCACGAGAGGTTTGAGCGAAATTCTGAACGTGTTGCTGAAAAAGGAAAATGTCGCTGTCAACTGTGAAATGTTAACGGACACTTTTCTATGTGCGCTCACAAGCTGTAGTAGCTGGATCATACTGAAACAACGTGTGGCCTTATTAATCAACTTTAAGGCATATTTGACACAAAGTTGGTTGCTGTATTATTTTCTCAATCTACAGTATCCTTAAGGTTGGAAAGCCAAGAGGCGAGGCTCAAAGTTAGATGACTTAATTCTAGTATCAAGTGTACACATGCCAAAGAGCCTAGGGGCCTAAACGAAGGGGCAGAAATTTGGCGCTAAGAAAACCTCTAAGAAATCTTGTATTTATGAACTAAATTATGTTTTGCAAAGACGTCCGGCTTGTGTGCTTACGGGAGATGTCTCTATCGGAGGACGGTGTCCAAAAGAAAAACAACACGAAAATTGCTGGAGGAATGTGAATAGCAACTGCACCGACAGAACTGATTTTGCAAAGTCCTAGTTTGTAGGTGAAACTTTGTAGCCAGTTGTTTCTAAGTAGTATATTTTTCTTCTCATTTGTAACCAGGATGATGAGATAGCCAACCACTAATGATTTCATGCAGGATCAAAGTAACTGCTGAAGTGCTCGTTCTACATTTTCCTCCTACTCTTTATGCTTGAATCTTTCATTACTTAATGGCTGTGCTGTGCATGGCTAAACCCCCAGAAAAGTTGGTTTAATACACCACTCATTACGTCATCCCGTGAGCGCGAACTGCGTTAACTGAACCCGTGCAACTAAATGTGTACATAATGACGAGTACTTTCACCTGGTTGTTAGTAATACATACGTGTTTACTTCATTGGGAAACACGGTTGCTTCTGTACAATTTAGTCTGCCTCGCCACCTGCTGTATCCCGAAAAAGCAATAGACCAGAGCAGGACCGGAAAGTATGTATGGAGGAAACTGTCCGCACACATGCGCAATACAAATAAATCGATGGAGGTTCGTATTGCAACCAATCACAAACAAGATCAAATAATAGGCCAATGAGTGCGAAATAGAAGTGTGAGTAGGATAAGTGAACCGAGGGTAGAAAAAAGCAGTGTTTAAACACAACCTTGTCCCCTACTCTATTCATACAAATATAGCCACTACATGCACATGAACAATCTAATTTAATGTCAGCATCTCGAAGAATTGTCATTTTTTCTTGTTATCCGTTAAAGCGTATCGTTAGACGGGGCGGCGTATCCGATCGGAACGTCGTAAGTTTTATTAGTTCGTACCGAGCGCTGTGTTGTAGGTGTGTTCGTCTGTTCCATAGCACGTTGGGAAAGCGCTGTATGCAGCCGTCTTGCATTCACCTTGGTCTCATCAGCCAACATGTAAGTTCCTGGATTGCACACATATTTCACACGTGTCGGCGGTCCGAATACATTACCTCCTTTCCGTGAACTGGGTAGTCTCACACGAACAAATGTCGCTGGAGGATACGTTTACCCAACACGTCTATATTTAGTCCGGTCAACAGCCAGTCTTTGGTATTTTCTGGGATTGGCGGATGTAAGGGCTGCATTTAATCAAGTTCGAATTGTTCGCCCAGCACTAGTTCTGAAGAGGTCGTTGCTGTTGTAGTATGTTTAGTGGTTCTGCATACCTCCAACACAGATCCCAACGCATCATCTCAGGATTCTCACGAAAGCCGAAGGACTTGTAGAGATTCTTTCAAAGTACGATTAAGTCGTTCGACGTGTCCATTCGCTGCAGGATTATAAGGTGCAGTCCTCGTGCTTCTGATACCATTACTCCGTAGGAATTCCGCATACTCGTTACTTCGAAACTGTGGGCGTTATCAGTGATTATTTCCTCTGGCAAACCGTACCTAGCAAACAACGGAGCCACTTTATGATGACGGCTGTAGTTACTTCCTCGCATATAATAGCCTCTGGCCATTTGCTGTAGAAACTTGTAGCCACTGGCACGTATCATTTCTGCCGTGGTGCATTGGCAATCCGGCCCATAATATCGATGGCAATCATTGCCCACGGCTTCACTGGGTACACGATAGGTTGGACTGGAGCATTCCGGGGCCTCGCACACTTATCGGATTTTTGGCAGGCGTAACATTCCCGAATAATCGCCTCGATGCTGGAATTCAACTTCGGCCACCAATAGTATTGTCGTAGCAGGCTTTGTTCGCACAATCCCCGCATGACCTTCATGCGCACATGCAACCACCATAGGAATAAGGGTTTCAGGGATCACAAACTGCTCGCCTCTAATAGTGCAGTTGCACACAGTAGAAAGCTCGTGCCGTAGGGTGTAGTATGGAAGTAACTCAGATTGGATCTTAATACTACTGGGCCATTAACTGGATAAGTATTCCCGAAGCTTTGCTAGGACCGGGTCTTTTACAATGTGCTCTCGTATCGGGTAAGGTGTTATTGTAGGTGTTTCCTCTAAGGGTTGCGTTATCATCCTCCTCCTCTAAGTCTTCGTTTTTCCCTTCCTTGGAAAGTGGGTCTCAACGGGGCATCTGCAAGTTGGTTAATGCACCCTAGGACGTATTTTATTTCATAATCATTTTGCAATAAACGTGAGTACCAGCGATTCAAGCGTACTGGCTTTTGGCCTTTGTTACCACGACTTAGTGGCATTGTAAGAGCAGAATGATCGGTGCGCAAAGTGAATCGACGTCCGAATAAGAAAAGGTGCCATTTCTCACAGGCCCAGAAGCAGGCGAGGGCCCCCTTCTCGCCGGTGGAATAATTTTCATTATCAGATAATTTACGTGATACGTACGTAATCACTTTCTTCTCGCCATCGCCCAGTTGAGACAGAACTGCACCTAAGCCAACATCTGAAGCATCCGTTGAAACCAACGTGGGGCAATGCTCATTGAAGATCGCTACCATGGCAGTTGATTCAATCATCGCTCGTACTGTAATGTAAGCATTGTCTTGATCAGTGGCCCAACGAAACTCCTGGTTTTGGCGCGTCAACTTTCGTAATGGCACGGCAATACTGGCAAAATTCGGTAACTGTCGAAAGTAATAAGAACACAAACCCAAGAAACGTTTCCTCGGTGCAACATTGCATGGTTTTGCACAATCTAGAATGGCTCAAATGTTCTGTGCGTAGGGCTTGATACCCGAGGTAGAAATAACATGTCCAATAAATTCGACCTACTTTACAACGAATTTACATTTGTTGATATTCTGTTGGAGATTTAGTTCATTCAGTCTATGCAGTACATTATGAAGGCTTTCCTGATGTTTGGTGGGGTTACTACCAAAGACACAAATATCATCCATATACTCAACACATCCTTTGATATCTGATAACGATAGATTAATAAATTTCTGCCAATCTGCTGGGGCACTACTAAGGTACATTGATATCATTTTGTATTGATACAAACCGTCTTGCGTGAGGAAAGCGCTCAAATGTCGGCAACCTCGAGTCAGTGGCATGTGGTAGTATGCACTGCGAATATCCAGCTTTGAGAGAAGTTTGGCCTTTGATAGCTTACCCATCAACTCCTTGATAGAAGCAGAGGGAACTTGTCCACAATTATATGTCGATTAAGCGCTCGTAGGTCGGTGCATACACGAGTGGAACCATTTTCTTTTGAACGGCAACTGTATATAGGTATATGTTCTATCAAGTCTTCCTTGACCATATTTTTCAAAGCATGAGACAACCCTTCTCGCTTGGCGGAGGTACAGGCCTAGGTTAAGAAATGCTGTACGGTTTGTAATCCGCGCTCAACCGAATGCGGTGCATTGTTTTTGGGACGCTACCAATATGCGGAAGAAAGAGATTTGTGTAACTAGAACCTAACGAAAGAAGGTTGACACTGACAATGTTCATCCGGCTGACGCATGGTGATACTTTCAATAAGACCATGGCATTACGTCCAAATACATGCCTACTATCAGTTTTAGAAACGTAAACTTCAACTATACCCTTTCTGTTGTTTATAAGAAACATTGAAACCGCAACAAAACTGAGTGTGTGGACATCACCATTTGAGTAGCTGCTGAAAGTGTAGGCGGAAGGATGTACAATTAGCTGACAAAAATACTGTTTGTAAAAACAAATGGCACAACTGTGATTGGTGACGCGGAATGTAGTTTCATGTCTAGACAAATGCTTTTGTTTCTAAATGCAAAAAACACACGACGAATATCTGGCGAAGACAGTCTGGGTTTTTGAGTTGGAGACAAAAGTGTATGTTCGCATTCATTAACAAGATATATAAATTGTTCAGTGGTAACCGGAAAAGCTTTGGAGTGATTTGCAGAAAAAACTAAAGAAATGACATGGGAGACAAACCCGAGCAAAATGACTGGTTTTATCGCAATTTCGGCAGATTTCACATATTGCAGGACATGATATCATTTGCACGATGTTCAGCATTTCCACAATGGTAACGCATATTCCTAACTGAGGATCGCGTCAGAGAGCGTGTAGAATCCAAACGGTCAATTTCAGTAACACCTGCGTTAGGGAGAAAAATGTTGTTTTGTTCCGTGACTGCGACCTTCGCGCGAGCCACGTCACAGACCATGTCCCCTGTGAGCTTTCCTGCGTTCTCAATTAAAAGACTCTGTCTGATCGGAGAATCTGTGAGACCAGAAATCAACTGTTGTATTGGCACAGTTTCTTCCACTTTTTCCTCGGGAATACTATTGTAGTCCCCCTTTCGAACAGAACAAACAAGACAGGAAATGAATGCATCCACTGATTCACCAGATGCTTATTTCAGCCGCGAAAGATTGTACAGAGATGTATAGGCGTTCACTCGAACACCCCAATGTTTATCGAGGGCCGATAAAACCTCTGTCAACGTTGGTTTCCCCCGCAAGTTTAGAGCATCAAATATACGTCGACCCTCTGAGGCAAGGCGCAAGCATAAAAGCTTTAAAGTATCCTCCATTTTCAGCGTCACGGATGGATTGGGAACTGGTTGCACAGAAATATAATTTAAAAAGTACTTTTTCAGTCTTCCTAACCTTCTGCATTTGAAGTAACTGCAGAGTCTGTACAGAACGTTGAAGGGGCAGTAGCACGCAAAGACATCGGTAACAAGGGACGCCAATTTGTTGTATCCCGAAAAAGCAATAGACCAGAGCAGCACCGGAACGTATGTATGGAGAAAACTGTCCGCACACACGTAGTACAATTAAATCATTGAGGTTCACATTGCAAGATCACATGATTGGCCAAGGAGTGCTAAGTAGAAGTATGAGTAGGATAAGCTAATCGAGGGCAAAATCAAAGCATAGTACTTGACCACGGCACCACCCTTCATTCTTATACACAGACCGTGTGTTTAGATAGGTGTCGTCAGCTGGTCATTAAACAGTTATTTTTGCACTAACGCCTGTCATGACATTGTAAAACACTAGGAAGTGAGTGAATAGACGTTATTTCTAGGTTTAGCACGACTCGCGCATTGAAAATAGCAGTAGATATTCCCTGTTTCCAAATTGTGGAAGCCTGCTTTTCCTTAAGGCTTCGTTAAAGGTACCGAACTAACGGTTCGGCGAGGTTCATGACAGCTACATTCATTATACCTGATTTTTAGTTTTCCACACCAAGAGAGCTCTCACTTGCAATGACGGTAGTCTTTTCATCCTATTTGAAGCAGTGGTATGTTCCTCAACATGCAAAGGTCGCCGATGAGGAACTGTTCCCCTGCAGCTATGAAATAATTGCTCTTCCTCTATGCATTCATCCCGTGCACCATCTGAATTTGAAGTTTTCCCAAATAGTAACTCATTTCAGGAGGGAAAACATTTTTCCTAAGATTAGACTTTGGTTACTGAGGTCAGTTAAAGTTTATGACACTGTTTCCGGACTTATAATAACGTGGTCCGTTCAATAGCATAATATGAATGGAGCAATGTAATTTGTGTGGCACCAGTGTGCAGTAGTATTGTTAGCTGAGCGGCTAACCGTCAATCTTGGTGCAAGAGACGTTGCTAAGCGATACTTGTTATCTAACCACCTGAGTAAAATCAAACGAAAAATCGACCTACACATTGTTGATATACAGAGGTATGAAAGTACATTGGTCAACCAATTAACTAATGCTTGGGTTCTTGAAGGACTGAGTCCACATCGACACTGTTACATTCGATGAAATGGCTAGTTGATTATCACCGACAGAACATTCTGGTCTTCTCAACGCTTCTCCACGTATATGTAATTTAAATTTTCTGCTTTCGTTTCCTCGCACTCAATGACCTAGAATTGTTGCGAAATAACACAAGTGAAATAGTATTTGTGATATGCCCATGGTCAGGTGTTGCTTTGTCCTCTTGTTTTGCTTTCTGATTTCAGTTCTTACATTTGTATAGAAAAGATGCAACCTTTGTTAGACTAACCTCAGTAGTGCAGTAACAACTTTGTAAGGGAAAAAATTTGCTTCAAGTTTTCAGTGAAGAATTTATACTGACCAAAACTTGGTAACAGTACCAGTTAAAACGTAATTAGAGAGCGTACACAATAAATATCTTAATAAAGACGCTTCCAACTCAAAGCGTCTGCGATGACAAAGGTTTTGATCCGAGAGCCAACGACATTGGCTTCAAAGCAGTAATTCTCAACCTGCAGGTACTTACTGTCAATGGAGTAAAATGGAGTTTTACGGTGGTAAATGTAAGCTTGACAGTTTGGTCATCAGTCTGTCCCTAAACAAAATTAACAACAAAATGGTCTGTATCACAACAAGTAACTAACTACCAAATCATTGTTAATTTGTCTTCCTTGGCAAAGAATTATTAAGAGTTCAGAGAAGTAGACAAGTAATAGAGCTTATAACATAAAGGCCGAACATAGACCTGCAAAGCAACGCAACTACCTGGCGCCCCTATTGGCTTGCTCAACAATGGTTATTATTCTGCGTCAGGAAGTCGTTTGCCTGGTCGAAATACAGCGTTTAGTGAACGCAGAGGCGGAAGCGCCGATCAGCTGACCACGTAGAGGGAGGACCAAATGTTTAAAAGGTAGAGGGGACAATACAGGCGATTAGAGTTCAGGATGTATCATTTCATGGTGGTGGTGGTGGTGGAAACGCAGCATCCAGGATGAATTAGGAAGCAGTGTTCGAACTAAATGATAAAATCACTCTTATCTGTTCATGTTTGATCCAGGATTACACACCGATGCAAGGGACCAAATGAACTTGGAGCACGAATTACTATACGCATTAGCCGGAACTGCACCAAACATACCATAAATTGTTGGAATTAACAAATACTAACCGTCTGATTAACTGTCAAGCGTATACGTTAGCCGTAGTGAGCTGGCAGCAGAAGGAAAAGTGTACAAATTGTAGTATAATCAACAAATAACACAAGGTGAATTACAGCATAATAAACGCACTTGGGAGTGCCTACGCGCGCATGCAAAACTCAATACATTTTGAACCACAGTCTGTCACTGATGGATTATCAACACGTAAAGTCCTCCATCGTCGTGGCTGAAGTCACATTCCTGGTTGAAAAGATTTACCGGTTTTCTAATTCTGCTGGACCGCCGAAGTATGGTCTCATTTGTTGTTTCGGATTTCACGCATTCCCCTACTTGCTCTGTGCTAGAAAGGCAGTCCGATTCCGCTTCGGCCGGCGTGTCTGTGCCCCGGGGGCGTACGTGGTCTGAATGACGGCGAACGTTCCGGCCGTCCGGAGGCTGCGGATTATTTTGGCTTCCTGTAGAAACGAGCACAGTCGCTGGTTGCCAGCATTGTTTATGCGGTAGCCGAGTGTATACTGGTTGAACTTCTCAGAATGTGCTTTCATCTTTTAGCACCTCTCATGACACAGACTTCCTCTGTCGCCTCTCTACTTCAGGAAGCTGGTTCGGAAACAACGAATGAAGCCTTTTCCTGAGCTTTTTGACAAACATTATATCCGCCGGGGACTTACAGGGTGTTCTTAATGAGTGTGAAATGGTAGGCAAATAGAAAACGATCAACGTTCGTTTGCAAAGTTCCTGCTTGCCCCTTAATCAGGCCATCTTCCACTGTTGTCACACCACTTTCGGTTAAGCCGTTCAGTGCCGGATGATCCAGAGCCATGTCGTTTTGTCCAACCCCATTGTCAGTACCGAACCTACTAAATTCAGAATTGTTAAACGGTGAGCCATTATATATGTGCATAGGGCTTTCGAAATGTTAAACGTAGCTAAGAAAGCGCACTTTTAAGAAATAATGGTTTCACACGTCGCGTGAGTGACTGGACGCATGTAAGTCCATTTTGGACGTGGGTCAATGAGTAAAAATAACATCGCTTGGTTTATCGACTCTAATGATCGAAACGGATCCGTTATCATGGCTTGTCTGGGCACCACCAGGAGTGCACAGGACCGAGGGGTTGATAAAATCAAAATTCTTCAATAATGTATCTATGTCTAAATCGGTTTGTGCCACCAACGTTATCTGCTTGCTAATGCTTTATCCTCGCTACTCCTGAATGTGCGCCGTGGAGCTCCTTAAGAATGTGCCCGCGGCTTACTAAGAGGGACCAGTCTCGAGCCCCAGAAAACGTAGCCGTTGAGTAGAATCAACTCGTATCTGCGAATTATGAACAGTTGCGAGTCCGCTGTTCCTTCAGCTGGCTAACCTACGGTCAAGAAGCGTTTTAGCATTGAGAGCACTGGGTCGCGGTCTGTCTATTGACGGATTGTTGCGCTTCGTACTGCTGTTGTATCTAGTTGTTGCATTAAATTGACCAGTTCAAATAGTGGGACGTGCCCCTGCAAAGCTTCAGTTACCGGTGGATGGCCTAATACATCGGTTGTGCAGTTGTTGACGCCTGTGATATAAACCATCTCGTAACTATAGGTACTCATGATCACAGCCCATCTCTGCATTGTCGGTGACATCATTTGTTGGATGCCTTTAGTTTCACTTAGTAAAAATAATAAGGTTTATGGTTCGTGTGCAGCGCAAATATTTTCTCCAGAGGTACTACTGGATCCTTCTTACCCCAAATAATACAGCCAGCGCTTCTGTGTCCAATTTTGATTAATTATTCGCCGCTCTTTGTAACGTACGCGACGCGAATGCTATGGAACTTAGGGATCCAGAACGGCTCCGACCCACCAATGTGATGCATCAAACTGAAGAGTGAGTTTTTATTTGGATTGTAATGAACTAATGTTGAAGGAGAAGCAAGAGCACTTTAGCTTTAATAAAGACGTCTTGTGACTTCAGTTCCCAAGCCATGGCAGAATTTTGTGCAGCAATTCATTTAATGCAGATAATACTGTAGATTCAGATGGCAAACTACGGCAATAGTGAGATAGAATTCCAAAGCACGAACGAAGTTCATAACTGTTTCTCGGCTCCGGAGTTTCTATAAGAGGCTTCAACTTGTCATTTACAAGATAAAACCCACGCTTATCTAGCTGGTAGCCAAGGTTGCCAACGGAAGAAGACAGGAATGCACATTTGGTTTTCTTTAGTTTAAACCTGCTTCGTTCCAGTGTCTCAAACACAGCAGCGTTTGCCTGAAGATGTTCTGTATCACAGCGTACCGAGATAAGACTATCTTCCAGACAAACACAAACCACAGATATATCCTTCACCAGGTGGTCGATAATCATCTAGAAGATGCCAGGGGTATAAAAATTAACAGAAGGTAAACAAGTTTATTGGAAAAGTGCACCACGTGTGTTAATAAGAATAATCTTCCTGGAAGGCTCGTCGAACTCAATCAGCGAATATTCATAGCTGCCAACAAGCTTGGTAAATATTTCACCACCAGTCAGAGTTGCGTACAAATCTTCAATACCCGATTACCGTAGAAGATTGATTAACAGTCATTTTCTAGTCACCACATATATGTATCTAGACATCAGGCTTGCTTGCAAGTACAAATAGTATATCCCAACCAGAAAATTTTACAGAAGTAATAATAGCTTGGTTTTAAAAAAGTTAATGTTTCTTCAATTTCAGGCCCTTTGACGTACGGTAGGGTGAACGCGCTGATGGATTTGGCCGCATGTTTTCCCGATAATAATATCGAAGCGTGAAAATCTTTCCATTTGCCCAGCCCCTCGGCAAAAAATAACTACATATTGTTTTAGTAATGCTTATGGTCCCGGAACTTTAGCGACTGCTTTTAATTTCTCCAGTGTATCCAGAAATATGCGTATTCAGTCCCTTCTAAGAGAATTTCGGCCATTTCCGAAGACCACATATACAGGAATCATCTGTGTCCTGTCGCCGTATTGTATCTTCACCAAAACTTTACTAAGGACACGTACCGGTTTACCGGTGTACCTGCAGAGAACAATATTGAAACCGGATTTGGCATACAGCATTTTCCTTAATGATCGTCAAGAATGCTCACGTATCTATTCCCATCAGCAACTGTTCTCCCTCAATATAAAGCTCTAGGATGTACGGTGCGGGCCGCATCTTGGGATATGCATTCGGCCATAGGAAATGCAATTCGGACTCGTTTCTCTCTGATCCGTCTATAGTTGTACTGGGCTTCGTTCCCCGAAAAGTCCCGGCTAAACGACTTTTGACCGAGTTGCACAATGGCGCCAAGTGACAAATCTTCCCGCATCTGTCTTTTGATGTCGACCGTACGAAGGGCAACTATAGCGCTCTTCACAGCTCTAGTATACGAACGGACTGGCGTTATTAAGTGTCTTCTTAGAATTTGAAATGCTATGAAGTCATCGCAAATTATCCAATTGTTTAGTTAGAGTAACCATTGATAATATTTTGTTAAGGATTTACTTCTGCCAGGCAAGCAGGCAGGCTGTCTCCAACGTCAGCGAAGAATCATATTGTGAAGGGATTTTCTCCAGGGCATTCTGGTCTGAAAGCTCAGAGACATGGCTCTGAAGCAACTTGATTTCTTAAAACCTAGCTGGATCAATTTCACTGTATTTACCTTTTGATATTTCCTGAAGTAGACGAGCGATAAATTGATTTGCACTTTCCTCTGGTTTCTGCAAGAGTTTGACGAAGATGTATCTGGCTGTAAACAAACTTGGCGAACTCACCAAAGTGTGCTGAATGTATCCAGGGCACTGTTTATAGTAGAGCAGAGTTCGTCAATTCAAAGGGCGTCAAAATCTCTCTGACCTTCATTCCCAAAGAATTATCGAAACAGTTATACTTTTGTTGCTTCGAAAGGGACACTGCAGGATTCAAGATAAATAGCAAATCCGGGTCACCAAGAAATGTTTTTCCCTATCCAATCCAGTAGTTCAAAGACGGTTGATTGGTAGAACCGGAGGAGATGATTTCTGGGGTTTTCGATGTGGACATAGTATCCCATCTCCGCTGCAATTTGTAAAGAATAAACGTTAGCCGCAGTAACTTGACAACAGAAGGAAAACTTGTTCGAGGTGCAGTATACACAAAAATAACGCGAAGCGGTTTACTGCATAAGAGGTGCATTTAGGCCTGCCTACACGCGCGCATGCAAAAAGTAATACATATTGAAATACCGTCAGTCAATGTTCGATAACCAACACGTAACATTAACTTGTATCAACCGTTGGTTCAATAAATAGTTTCTCAAGAAGAGGTTGTTACTTTTATAGTGCTACAATCAAGTACAAATTTTATTCCATATATATTTAACTAGATGCAATCAGTGCAGCCGTGAATTGACTCTGTAGACTAGAAATTGTAGGGCTTAGTTTTTTATAGTTGCTAAGAAAGAATGCGCCAAGCGAACAGCCGAGGTGCCCATCGCTGTTGCGGAATTAAGGCATAGCAGGCGAGCCAAATTAACTCCCATTGCTTGTGAGCCAATAGACAGACAACCGAATGAAGTGATCAATTAACGCGAGGGTGGCGTTAAATGATTGGCCATAATATGACCCTTCTTCAGTTTTCATGTGAGCTTTACATACCATTCACGAACGTTTGGTTGTACCTTTATAATGAACAGTGTGTTTGACTAAAACATCCCTGCTCTTCTGCTCCGCCTATCCTGTCTTCTCACTCTTGCGGGGGCCCGAGAACCAGAGTTTTGATGAAGAAGCAACCGTCAACTCAGGCGTGGTACGACCAACACAGCTGACGACGGATTGAACCCTAATCAAGCTGTCGGGATCAGCTGACGAGCTCAAGGTCATTCTGCGGTAACAACAAGCACCATTTGAGACATCCCGACTAAGATTGCTTGAAGGTCCTACGCACTAATTCTCAATCCAAACCTCTTCACAATGTACAACCGTCAAGCCATCCGCATCGGTAGACCCCACCACTAACAGCATTACATAATTTTCCTACGATCATGACGCTGGCCTCACACTTGAATCTTAATCAAGTGTTATGAATAAGGTTGAGATCCTGATGACGATTGGAAATTCCAATTTCTGTTAAGGGAATTAGGAATAGCAAAGCCCTCCAAGTAGGTCAAATGTACTTTTCCCAAGATCTATTAAGTCCGCATTTTTGAGAACACTGTCAAAAGCGAAGGCCAATTATTTTAAGAGCAGTCTTGTACTTTAACAAGCAATATAAATGCCTGAAAGCAACAAATTGGACGCTGACGACTAGGTCAATTACGCTGGCAACCGTCAATTGCAATTGCGAAACTACTGATATCAAAACCATCACAGCAGATCAGTACAAATGCCAGATTTTCATCTGTGGCCTATATTTTCCATGGGATGTAGAGTTTTGCACCAGGCTGCTGAGTAAATGTAAACAAGATCCGCAAATACTCTCCAAACCAACACTACTGAATGTCAAAGATTACAAAACCTCAGGTAAGACAAGCTTATGCTGGAGAGGCAACAGAACCTGAAGTCTTAGTGTATTTAAAACCACTTCAAGAAACTGCTTCTTAGTGAAACCGGCCTTTTAATGCCCAGATAGAATTCCAAGCCCCAACTGCCTGTTGGAGATGTGCTGAGTGTCATTTTGTTTGAGTACGTACATTAATGCGCATGTTTGTCACGAGTGTCTTAAACGGGGCAATAAGGAAACGCACTGCTCATCCAGACCGCTGTGCTAGACATTCGCGACCGAAACAAAATGTTCCCAGAAGATTCAGCAGCTATACTACGGCTCAAGCGGCCTACTCTGATGAAAATGTGGCTCGCAGGAAGTACCTCAGAGTTCATCTGAACGGGCAACAAGTAAGTCTTTACCTGGATACAGCCTCGAACATCACAATTATCTCGCACAAATGTTGACAGTATATTGGTGCTCCGTCAATTAGCCGAAAGACACGTCTTACAATCAACGCTTCAGGAAGTCAGTTTGATCATACTGGTGAGTTGCAGTGGGAAATCATTTTGGCGCTGTTCGGGCAATCGACCTCATGTACACTACAGAGCTGTCACACTTGAATCTGCTTGGACTTGACTAGATCCACAAACTCCACCTGCTTGATATTCCCCTGAGTAAGTTTTGCAATACCACCCGGCACTGACATTGGAAGTCCTCTTCGGAAATGGATGAATGAATAAAAAGCTGATCAAGAAGCTAGGAAAAAAAGTTCCGCCTGTTTTCCCTACACCTAGGGATGATACACAATGACCAAAACAAGCCTTACTCTCAACGACGGTGCCAAGCCATTATTCCGACCCAAAATACCGGTACATACGGTTCGCTTCCAATTGTTGACGCAGCGTTTGAGCGTTTGTAGTGAGCCAGCATCATTCAACCTGGGAATTAATAGACATGGATAGCACCTGCTTTTTTCGAAATAAGAAGAACAGAACTATTCGTATCTTTGCTGATACTCCACTATTTTGAATATTGCTTTAAAAATGCACCAGCACTCATTACCAGTCATCCAAGAGTTATTTGCTATGCTCAGTTGTGGTAATTACTTTGTAAAGCAAGATTTTTCCGACGCTTATCTTCAAATTGAAGTGGGCGATGCTTTAAAAGTATTGCTGACCATCAACATGCAGCGAGTAGTTTGCCAATTCATCCACTCGCCGTTTGGTATCAACTAAGCTCCCGAAATTTTTCAACAAATTATGAATGTGAAGTTAGCTGGCTTATCTGGGGTTCCAGGTTAGTTGGACGACATCATAATCAATGGGTCAACCCATCGACAGCTGATGGAAAGACAGGAAGCAGTTCTCCAACGCGTTAATGACTACGGGTTTCACCTGCAAGCAGAAAAATACAATACCGGTATGAAGTGATTTAAATATTTTTGCTCCACCATCTACAAGGACGGCCGTCACCTGGATCCTTCTAACACACCTACCATCAAACAGATGCCTCCTCCTGATAATTTTGTTACACTCAAATCATTCTTTGGGTTGCTCAGTAATTACAGCTATTTGTGCTCGAAATGTATCGTCTACGATGACCACTAAATTAACCACTGGATCGCAAATGTGTATGGTCTGCTGAGTGTCGTCGCATTTGATGCTCTCTAGTCAATATTATGTTGTGAAGTTTTGCTAACACATTTCAATCCGCAGCTGGAGACCATGGTTGCTGCTAACACATCGGCCTAAGGACTCGGAGCGGTCATATCTCACATTTTGCATAATGGTTCAGGCAAATCTGTGGCACATGCAACTAGATCACTCACCTCAGCGGAACGCAAATATGGGCAGATCAAGAAATAAGCATTGGCTATGTTGTTTTCAGTCAAGCGATTACACCAAGTAGTAAACAATTATTCAAAGAAAGTCATTCCCGTCTGCACGGCTAGTCATTTCCAAAGGTGAGAAAGGGTACAACTTCGTTACGATTTCGTCATCAACCATCAATCTACATATAACATGAGTCAGGCGGATGCGTTATCTCGTTTACTTGGTACACAGCGTCATGAACCAGAGGATTAGTTAGTTGATCAAATCTCCGCAGAACCACTAGTAACTCAAGTTGTGCCTAAAGTTTCGGTATCTTGCCAGTAACACTGGAAATGTTGCAAGAAGAGACTCGTCATGATTCTTTCCAACAGCAAGTGTTCAAATTCCACATCAAAGGCTGGCCTAAGATGGTTACAACACCGGAGCTGCAACATTTCCTCCAACAGGAGGAAGCACAATCACTCGTTAACACTTATCTACTGTTCTCAGCAAAAGTGGTCATTCCTGTCATCTTTCAATAGATAGTCCTCCGACAATTTCTTACTGGATACCCAAGAATGAATTACATGAGTCGCTGGTACGAAGCTATGTGTATTGGCCTTATATGAATTCTCAAATCGAGTGTTTGGCGAATAAATGTCTCCGATATGCCAGTGTCTCTAAACAGCCAAGGAAGACGGAATTGCAATCCTCACCAATACGAATGGAATCACGGTACAGATTACGCGTCGAAAATGGGTGTCAAATTACCGGTTCACATTATTTCTTCGCTGTCGATGCCCGCAGTAAATGGCCTAAGTTGCTTCCAATGATGAAACCTACCGCAGGAGCCACTGTCACCGCTCTTTGACAGGTATTTTCTAAGTTAGGTGTTCCCTATAGGTTGGTTTCGGACAATAGCAAGCAGTTCACCTCCTCTGAATGTGTTGACTTTTGTCACAGAAACGCGATCGTCCATGTAAGGTCCGCACCTTTCCACCCACAATCAAACGTGCAGGTAGTACGCTTTACGCACGCACTCAAAATATCCCTGTTAAAAGTGAAGGGAGAAGCTAGCTTGGAGGAGACACTTGACACATTTATACTGAATTATCACACAACTCCAAATCCGCATACACCAAACGCACTATCAACGGCTGAAACACTATCTCAATCAAAATCTGTGTGCCGCATGTTGCCCTCAGATCCAATAAGGAACAATTATTGCGCTGCAGCGTTCAGAAGGAACGTAAATTCAATACTCCGCACAGTGCTCCAAAGCGTGCATTTCAACTTCTGGCAAGTGATTATCGCATATCCTTTCTCAAATGGACTATGGGCTGTGTACTATACAAACATGGTAACGTTATCTACGGTAT
>CALYDF020000510.1:0-44260 GCA_944474145.2 Dicrocoelium dendriticum | reverse complement strand
ATCCCCGTCGAATACATATGGCTGCAAGGTTCCTGCCACCTGAGGTGCCTCAGCAAAAGTATGCAGTCGAGTGCATACATGCTTCTGCAGCGCACAACTTGCTCGCCTGCAACTAGATGACCACAGCTGATGAATGGAATCCGTCATGGACACCGTTAATGCCGCCGATCCAGATATCTGAGTTGGAGTTGTATACATTTGACGATGAGCTGATTAGGGGGCGATTTCAAATTTTGTCACTGCACTTTGCACTTACGAGGGTTAGAGCACATATGCTACGTAGACCCTTCAAACACCATTTAGCTAAGACTACTTCCATACTAAATATGTCGTCTATGAGTAAGGTTATCACAACCGTGTTATATTCGTCGGTTACGCGATTACATGAAAGAAGCTTCCTTCAGTGACACTGTAACCTTACTAAAGCTATTAACAGCAGGTTTTCTATTGCAACTTTAGAGAGAATGTGGATCTATGGCCTTCATTTTACATCTCTAGTGTCAGAAAAATGTCCAACAAGCTTGTAGTTGAATCTCAACGTGATCAAAATATAGAGATATAGTGCGAGAATATTAGCGATGTTTCCATGCTTTTGCCGGTAGTATCATTAATCTATTCAGTCTACTTTGTTGTAAGAAGTCCAAATGTTTAGGATGGAACCAATGGCCTGTCGTGGAAAAAACCACGATTTCTAAGGAGCTAAGGGAGTGCGAATATTTCAGCCATACGACCTTGATCTGGGCAACAACCAGCCTGCTGCTCCCGGAATTGTGTTTCACGTGCTTCAGCTAGCCTGCAGTGCATGATAGATGGCAGCGCCTTGGTGGCAGCCGATGTTAAATCGTTACGTTTCTGATTGGCGCATGGAATACGAGAACGTTACTTGCAGACTGCAAAATTTAATTTTTCTCTCGAAAAGCGTTTACCATTATAGCTTTGCTTTATATTCGGTAATATAGAATT
Source organism: Dicrocoelium dendriticum (assembly GCA_944474145.2). Lineage (NCBI taxonomy): Eukaryota > Metazoa > Platyhelminthes > Trematoda > Plagiorchiida > Dicrocoeliidae > Dicrocoelium > Dicrocoelium dendriticum. The sequence goes on along the minus strand of CALYDF020000510.1, from coordinate 43,297 downwards.
TAGAAGATTGACAACTATCGTGCTGCAATAATTAAAGTATTTTGGGAGATGTTATTCTGGGCTTGTAGCCTTAAAACGGAACTCTAGAGGAAGCTTCGCTTCAGCGTTTTTGCAAGTAAATAAGTAAGTAACCAGATAAACGTTTTATTTCTCGACAGTGCGAGCCATAGACCAGTTGAGTGGGCTTATCAATATGTACGTGATTGCATAATAGGGTTTATTTTACATGTTCTATTAAATGGTTCCCATATAGGTTTTTGAAGTTATTAGCAGTTTGAAAATAATAGAGCGATTACGAAACGGGGAACAATAATAAATGTAGGTTTCCCGGAAAGTTCAAGTAATGTAATACGGCCATCCATGGAACTGTCGCGTGGGACTTGCTTCCATGCAGATTATTCCGTCGATGGGTTTCACCCGCAATTCCATTCTACAACTGGCTCTGTGCCGGTGCGGTAAAATATTAACTAAGTCATCAGCTGGGTATCAAATGTTGTTTAAGAGCTGTTTTATGCATACATTTTGGGCGATGAAGCCTCAGCCCGTTCCGTCATGCGGATCAAACAAGTGTGGCACGTTTTTGTTTAAGCCAGCGAGTCAGTAGCAATATAATTAGCATGTATATAACATTTTATTTTGAAAGCTGTAATCCGTTACCACAAGAGATCATCCCAGTCATGAACAACAATGAAACAAAGAAACAGATAAAGTATGAGGTATTAAATAAGATAATAATGAATACAATCACTTGCCGATAGGCCAAACAAAATTTGATGGAAAATCTTGGCGAGTGACGACGGTACAGAGACATCAGCTTGAAAGGTATAGTGCATCTCGAAACCAGTGCGCCAAAGAAAACCGAATTGGTTAGACAGAGTGATAGGAGCAAGATCGTTTATATATACATACTCAAGTATTTAACTATATGTAGGTAACTTTATAATATGGAAAACAATAGAGGATATGACGACTTTCAAATGTAGCCAGGACCTTTCTCATACAAATCATCTAGAATCATGGCTAGGCTTAGTGTTGTCCAGATATTTGCAACAGTCAGGTGCACATTATTCATGCGTGTGAATTGCAGATAGGTAGTGCAATTTCTAATACTCGATGGAAGTTTGTTCCATATTAACGCACATTTTACGGAGAAAAATTTGAGTGGAGCTTTGTGCAACAAACTTGCCTGGCTCAGTGAACAGTTCAACAGCCATCTGAACAACTTGAGCTACGAGTCTTCAATTCTATAGCCAACCAATTCGGGCATAAAACGCTACTACAAGCTCCTCGTTGGGAAACTTTTGCCTGCCGACACGCTTGTGCACACGAACAACTCTACTTCTATCAGGAATGCCTGAGAAGTAACGTGCTGCCAGTAACTACAAACTACAGACCGGCGCTAAACCATCCAGCCGCCTGGAACTTAGCACGACACTACGGGAGACGCATGGTCAAACTGATGATAACAGATGCCCACAACCGCCTACGCAAATATGAGAAAGTCATAACGGACAATAGAACCAATTGCCACAGTACTATTGACCCACAGCTACGAACAGCACTGAAATCCGCAACTGAACGTCGAGTCATAAGCACAGAGAACGGACGCAATATTGCAATGAACACAAAGTTAGACAAACTGACTAGGAGAAATGACAGCACTAGCAGTGAACGATGGATCAAAAACCTTCCACGCAGGCACCTCACTGAAAATGAAGAGGATGTCTTGATTAAGGGGCTTAACTTCAACGTCAGAGATACTTGCCCCAAAGACTAATTGGCTAGCTTAGAACACGCATTGAAATCAAATGGACTGTCGGAGGAGTCCCAGCAACCGATCCGGCAGACCGTTGTCCCATTGCTTACTAGGAATAAAGTCACCCAGACCCTAGTCAAGGAGGAACAGGAGTCACTCAGACGTTTACTGAAAGGCGAGAATATTGTAATCCTGCCAGCGGATAAAGGGCGCATTACAGTGATAATGGACAAACCGGAGTATATTAACAAGGCCAAAGAACTGCTATCAGATGCAACTACATATCATCAGGTCGATCAAGATCTAAGTTCAAATATGGTCAACCAGATTAACGCAACGCTGAAGAAACTACAAACAAAGAACGAGCTCACCGCCACGAAGAGATGGAGAATGAAAGCTGATGATACAAACATTGCACTGTTTTATGGACTACCAAAAGTACACAAGTATGAAGTACCACTACGACCAATTGTCTCTCTCCCCGGAAACCCATCATATAAACTAGCGATGGATTTGTGGAGGTGGTTGAAACATTTGGTTGCCGGATTCGAACATAGCATCAACAATTCCTCAACAAACTGCAGAGTGCCAGAATAGAAGACGATGAGATAATGCTTTCATTCGATGTCACCGCACTCTTCACTTCAATCAGTCATGAATTGGCCAAAGATACTATGCTGGAACTACTTGAGAATCAACTAAGCCTCACGAAAACCATACGACTTGAAAGCTTTTGGGAACTCCTGAACTTCTGCATGACCACTTATTTTCGCTTTGACCGACAAGTATACCAGAAACTGAGAGGAACACTCATGAAATCAACAATTTCGGGGCTCATTGCTGAAGCCGTAATACAGAAATTGAAGCGTATTGCACTGCCATCTATCAGCCCAAAACTGTATACGATACGTGGACGACACGTTTGTCATCGTAAAACGCAATGGAGTACAGGCCACTCATGATTTGCTCAACAGCACATTCGAGGATCTCAAACGTACGATTGAATTAGAGGAGGATAACAAGCTACCATTTTTGGATGTACCGGTCACTAGGAATACAGACGGATCTATGGCATCGTGCGTATATCGGAAGAAAACGCATACGGACCAGGTATTAAACTATCACAGCAATCACCCGATGAATCACAAGAAGAGCTGCATTCAAACCCTGTTCACAAGAGCGGAAACACACTTCAGCACAGCCGAATCGCAGAAACAGGAAGAAAATCACCCATATCGAGTGTTTAGAAACAACGCTTATACGAGACATTTCATCAGAAGGAGCTTAAAGAAGAGAATGCCTCAGCAGCAGCAGCAGTCATCTGATACATCAAAAAGATGGATAGTGTTTGCCTACATCAAGAACGTCTCCGAACTAACAGAAAGATTGCTGCAATCACATGGAATCTCTGCGTTCACAAGCCAAGTGCCACCCTAAGGAAATTGATCTCAAGTCCCAAAGGAAATGTCAATCAAGCCAACCAATGCAGTGTCATCTACCAGCTAAAATGTAGTGACTGCGATGAAATCTACGTCGGACAAACTGGAAGAAAACTTTGCACACGAATCACCGAACACAAGGCGGCCGTCAGAAGGCATGATCCACCCTCGTTGGTTTCTGCGCATGAAGAGCAAAAAGGCCACCATTTCGATCTGGATAGTGTAGAGATACTAGCCCATGGAAGTACAAAACACGCGAGGGAGTTTTTGGATTCCTGGTACTCTACAACGCATTCAATCAATCGACACATCGAACTGGACGCAGTATACGCCACACTACTGATGAACGACCGCCAACTCAATCGATTGAATCCGATGGAACCCGTGCCTAGACAACCAGAACTGACGGCAGAATCTCTCGCAAGAGCAAGCAGACAAAGGCCACGAAACACAAGGAGGCGAGCTCAAAGGTCATCTGCCCATCAACCAAGCTGAACGCGGATCGAAGTCCCAAAAATAGGATTGCTCGGCTCCACGGCCAATCACGACGGTATAAAAACGCTCGCACACCACGCTCAACGCACTCTCACCGAGGCTCATCTACGGTACTCTACGCTATTGCACGCCAGTCAACTACGCAATGATGATGTCACCTCGACTGGTGACGAAACGTTTGTAACAAAATTGCCATGCTCAGCGAACAGTTCAACAGCCGTGCGATACTTTTGTATTTGCAATGTGCGCTTGCTGTTTCTTAGTTCATAGCGCATCCGAGTTTGAAAATAGAGTTGCGACTGAGCAATGTAGCTTAATCCGAATAGTAAGCGGTATAGAAGGCATAGATTAAGTTTTAGTCTGCGTAGCCATAGCGGCTCCAGTGTTAAAGCCTCGCAACGCTCACGGTATGTCATGTTATTAGGTATGTTCAAAAACTTCTTTGTGAATGATCGTTAAATGTTTTCTAATGTTATGATGTCCACTTTTCTCAGATTACTATGCACTACCGTACAGTACTCTAGCTTCGGTCTAACACGTATTTTAAAGACGTGAACCTGGAATCCCTCAAGATAAGAGTTGACTTATGTAGATGATCAATTTACTGGCAAAAGCATGCAAAGATATGACATGCTCTAAAATATTAAATGAGGCAGAATATCTCAGACCAAGTTCTCGAACTGCGCCACACACAGAAATAGGACTATCGTTTAATTTTAGGATGTTCAGAGAAGGGCCACAGCCATTGTACAATAGATCACTCAGGTCATTGGCAAAATGCTTCCAGGAGTTACTTCAGTGCTCTAGTGCGGAAAAGTCAGACTGAAAACAGGCTAAATTTGGACTACATTGCCCAGGGGCGGAATAATACACAATGTTATCATCATCAAAAAGGAATGTCTTCCCTTGCGAGGTTTCATCAAGGAGATGTTTGAAATAGATTAAGAATTAAAGCGGGCTTAGCACGCTAACTTGAATCAATCCACTAGAGGTTGTGGTGGCTACAAATATATAATTACCGATTTTGACTACTTGTTATCTACCCGCAAGGTAGAAAGACAACCAACCTAGGAGCGAATTTGTGATACCATAGGACATAAGCTTTTGCAACAATAAGTTGTGTGGGACACGGTCAAAAGCCTTTTGGAAGTCGAGAAATGTTACGATGATGGTACTTCCAGTGTCTCTTGCTCTAGTCACATAATCAAGGGAAACTAACTAACAGGTAATACATGACCTAACTTTCAAAAAACCGGGCTGATGTTTATTGAGAAGGCTCATAGAACTCAAATATTCTATTATGCGTTCTTTAACTAACCTATAAAAGACATCATGCTGAAGATAATAGATGTGTGGTGGATTGGGCGGTAACCTTTACACATTGCATAGAGGCGCTTTGTATCGTGGTAGTATAGTTGATTGTTTCCACTGCATAAGATACTTCCCATTGCGTACAGAAAGTGCAAATACATTAAGCAAATACTGGGGATGTCTGGACCTTTTTGTTTGACTAGAATTCGCTGGATGTTGTCAGGGCCTGGTGCGTATGATGGCCGAAGTAACCTAAGTTGGCGACATATGTTACTAAGTGTAAATTCAACAGTTTGGAGTGTATTACTACATCTGGGTATCAGCTTGAGCTGAGTACGTTTTTCGCATTAGTACCATACGTAGACGTAAATTAGTCATTGAAGATCGAACATATGATTGCGCGCTCGGTTATGGCAGTTCCAGCAGATTTTTTAATTGAGTTTATACAACTTGATTTTTTATTCTTCCTACGGTCCAAAACTTATGAGATGCAGCCTACCAGGTTGGCGCCCTTTATTACTATCACCTCCTCAAAGCATAGCAATTTGTGATGATCTTGTTATAAAGCTGTAAGCAAACTAGTGTAAAGCATCAGCAGAGTAAAATCGTTAGATTTCCTAAACTTTTTTCTTTATTTTATGAAGTTTATTGTCTAACTTTTTTGAGATGCCTGCAGCTGCAGCAGTGCTATTCAAGTTCTTAGCACGTTCTGGAGCTAAAAATTCAACACAAAGCTGAATACGGTGGTAGAACTCATAACACAACAATTTGTATATTCTGTACTAAGTAGAATGGATCCTGATAAGAATACATTATAAGATCCGAGAAAACTGACCAATACACAGAAAAGAATAGGCGTTAAATGATCACTTATTATATTGGTTTAGAAAGAATATGAAAAGTACAACCAACGATGTCATAATCACTCCCCGGCAACATGTCACTTATTTATGTGGACACATGCAAACACCCCATAGTAAATACTAGATCAAGTGTGTTACCTAAAAATGTAGGTTCTTTGACTACTGTACCCATCCCAGTCGACCAAGAGTAGACATAAAAGTATTGTGTTTTTGTAGTTTATAGTTAAGGGACCATGATATTTCGGGTGTATTAAAATCCCCAGCAATAATATTATTAGTGTATGAGAGGTCAGCAATAAAAGAAAATGTGTCCACCAAGTCATCGGTTACGTTGAGTGCAGACGATTTGCGCATATAAATGCAACTACAAAAAATATGTTGGATTAATAGAAACGGTAATCCACACCGAATCAGGAAGTTACGGCAGGTGTGGTTCATTCAGAGTAAGAACCAAGTATTTGTCTTTGATGTTGCTTATACAGCCACCACCACCATAAATGCGGTCATTAAGAAAGATGTTATAACCCAGTATCCCGAACAATGTGTCAGGCATCTCCGATGAGCACCATGCTTGTTATTAAAACTATATCAGGAGAAGCAAAGTAAAGATTATTACACAGGAGGTGCATTTTATTTAACAATGAACGTGAATTAATTAATTGTTATCGGTTGGTTTGTCAACAGAAATCCAGGTACAGCACCCCAACATGGTGGTATTCGGAGAGAGTGAAGTGGGGGTGGTGGATACGAAGGAAGTATAATTTGCGGAATTTGTGTCATTTGGGGGTGTAGCGGGTGAAACGCAACTGGAACCCCCAAAAAGTCGGAAGGTTGAAATACTGGAGAAATGTCGACCAAATGTGATATTTCCGTTTGCTGGCTATGTTTGTGTATACTGGATGCAAACATAAGCAGCGAAGCGTAACTGAAATGCCTTTAAGATTGCATAGCTTTCTGCCCATATTTCTCTGTAAGTTGGCGATATGCGTCCAACCCTCCTCACAGCTAACATCAGTCATGTTATTTTTCTGGTTTACGCTGGTCCGACTGGGCTAAAACAGCCTGCGGGTATTTCAAATTGGAGCGGCGATATCTTCCAAAAAGGAACGTTGATACCGCTAATTTCCCCGTTCGTCTCGATACCTTTAGAAATTTAACTCTGAAATTGGTTTATCGGTCCGCATTATTATATATGTCTTCAGTTACATCAGAACTATACTAGTGCTGAGTATGAGATGGGTTATTCAGAACATTCATCCAGCAGAAGCAGGTCAGCGTTGGTTATTATTTGTCAATCATCACATACTCAGCATCTAGGGCGTGTTGTTGGTCTTTAAAACCAGTCTTTACACGTTTGACAAATGTATTACTGAACAATTGTTAGACTATTTCCTAAGCTGCAAGGGGCTTTTTACGTTACTAATCATTTTATCCACTTTCGATAGTTTGCTCCTTGAGTTGTGTAGCAATATATTGCATTGTACTTATTATTGTTCTACTTTCGCTGGTAAATTCGAAATCGTTTCTATTTACCAGGCTTAATCGACGTCTAAATTTTAGTGGGTTAGGCTATCAATTAACTCAATTTAATAATTGGCCACGCAATTGCAGACGGCAAGTAGAAAGCTGGGAATGACTTTTACATCAGTAAACAGATCGCGTCAAGTCTACATGACTACCGTATCAACTATCCCGTGCTCTTGATGCAAGCATATAACGTTGAAATTTCTGATAAAAGGTACTCAGCGGCGATAGAATCTAGACACGTTTAGAGCTGTTCGTTACGGTAATAACGGAAATGAGCGGTACTTCAAATTTGGGCGAACGCCAATTACTGTGCTGTGATCACCATACTGCGATTGCATCTTCGATGTCAAATTGATAAACAAAATTGGCAATTTTCCCATTCACCAGCCTGACTGCGTCTTATTAGACGAACGGATAAATAACCTTAATTAGGAGATCTACTCAGATTAATGATCTTAACTTTGCAACACAATAATTTATAAAAATTGTCATTTGGCCGTCTGGACAATAGCCATCTAAGTTAAAAGCTAGTTTAAGCTGACAAAGCAGTGCAGCTGAATCGATTATCATAGCAATTGATTCTTCCTCCGGATGTTTCAACTCTGCAACTCCCACTCATTGCAAACCAATTAACATGTCTTAACGACACCATGACACAAGTAAACTGCACGATATAACATATGACCATCAGTTGATTGTATTTTGTTAGACAATTATTTCGACAGTAATTATTCTCCTAAACTCTAGTCTAGAACATAACAATTTTGTTACTCCAAACCTCTTGATGTATGATGTACCTCACGTGTTCTCTTACCGTGGGATTGAAGATTAGATCATGAACCTTATAGCAAAAGCTCGAGGCACTTTGGCTAACCTTCGCCAATTATGGCGCCGGCGCGAAATCCCTCTCGCCCTGAACGGCAGAGCGTACAATGCAGCGGTACGTTCGATCCTTCTGTACGGTTGTGAAACCTGGCCTCTTAGATCAACGGAGATAAAGAGACTAGTTGCGTTCGACCGCCGGTACCTTCGCAATTTATCACATATCTGGTGTAAAGACCGAGTAATTAACGAGCGTGTTTGACGCCTTGTTTACGACACAAGAAAAAGGAACTGAACCGCTCAGCATCGTTATTTCACGCACCAGGCTCCGATGACACTGCCACGTGTTATGCATGCCAGCCCACTGACTCCTTCGATGTGCGTCATTTGCGCGCCGGGGTTGTGGATGGAAGAAGAGTAGGCGTGGCCAAATGATGACTTGCTCGAGAAGAATGAAGGTCCTCACTTCAAAGTTGGCATCGGTTGGAGCATTACAGCATCCTTGGTTGGGTCCGAAAGACGATGAACACGTTTGGCTGCATACACTTGCTTATACGACTTTGAGCCGGCTACAGTGGTGTTCGCGTTGGGAGTATCTGTGTCCCACCCCATCCCTCTTATCCTTCCTCTCAAAGCACGATCTCACTATATAGCTTTATACAATTTTGCATAATACTTTTTTTGCTACATGCTAGCCGGCTGGTGGCTTACCGGAATGGTGCCGATGCGTTACCGGTAGCTCAGCTGGCTTGCACCCGTTGCAGTTTTCCCCTTTATTTCCTTTTTCGTATTGCGGCACAGTAGTTGAGGTGTTTCCCAACTCTAGCTAAAGTGTAGTGTAATGACTTTAGTTAACAAACACCGCTATCTATATTGTGTTTTTCACCGTGACCATACTAAAGAGCTTATCAAGCATTTGCTCTTACACCCATTATTAAATTTTTGCAGAATTGGGTCGTTTTCTGCCGAAACGTTTGCACCAGCGAACGCTAATCCGCAAGAGGATGAATGAGTAAGTAACTTGCATACGAAATGCTCGTAAGCGCAGCAATATTTCTACAAACAATGCATCAAAAACAGTCCTGGTAGAAACGCGTTTGACTAATATAAGAAAAAAATTGTCCTCTAGCCATACACTCTGTGTTAATGGATCAGCGAAATGCACACATATATAAAACGCAGAATGAAATGCTGAAAACGCGAAACTAAATATATTGTTGCTGACCGTCTCTAATGTGGCCACTTCCGTTTTCATCAGATTACCGGAGTTTTAATAAGCAAACATTTATTTGATAGCAAAAATATGCTGATCATTACGTATATACCAAAAAAATAATATAGCAGGAAACTAGCATCAGTGCAGGTTTACTGTGTTTTGATATTCTCGCCTTGCAAATGGCTAAATTGTGCTAGCACAGTTCCTCATTTGGTATCGCTTCAAAAGGCGTAGTACAGTTTACAAAGAATGTAATATATCTACATTGCTGCAGATTTCGTCTTTATACTGGATAATATTATTCGTTTTCAATCAAATATATGCTTAAGTGATAGAAGAATAAGCCCCCTTTTATGAAATACATAATGCAATTTTAACATTTTAACATTTAATATGCTTTAGTTGCTTTGCTTCAGCCTATATTGGATGACAGCATCCGGTGAACAGGTATGCATTGGAGCATGCGGTGGCATTTGTTGTAAAAGTAATTGCAAACAAGCATACTTATATTTGACCATTTTAGATTGCTTGATAGGTAAATGACCACAGGCAATATGAAATGATATTTTTCGAGTCCTAAAGAGCTATGCTGTCCAACAACAAAGGTACTCGCACTTGATTGACTCAACTCTTCAGTACATATGATTAATATACATAAAGAAATGCTGCCCAAAGAACCGTATTAATCTCAGCTTTTAATAAAATACAATTGCTACTAACTTCCGCAAAATGTCATCCAAATCAACCTAATGACCAAGTTGCGTTTCCAAATTACTTGATTTACACTTCCTCTCATATATCGTGCTTAACAATTAGGACAGAGCTGAAGTTAATTAATAGCAACAGCCTTAACCCTGCTTTGCTCAAATTGCCAAGGGTTGTTTAGCAACTTACAAACACACCGGCAGTCAATTTTCTATATGAACATTCCATATATGTGAAATGTATTTGCACAGCTTCACTTTGTTACCTTGCTAGAAAGTATAACATAGCACAGTTTTTCAGCACCCACTAGCTTACACATTATTGCTAGAGGATAGCAATGGTATGTAGATAAACCCAGCTCCAAGCAGTTAAATAGTAGCGAGTTATACTGTGCTGGATCAAGGTATTGTTGGCGTGACTGAGTTCTGAAAATGTATAAAATTAACTAAATTATATGGGCTTCCGTTTATGCTTTAAGCGTTTGGTTTTTTGATATAATACATGCTTCATTTTTCAAGAATATATTCGTTAACAACATGCTGGTATTCTTATATAATTTTGCTATTTGCGGTCTTATGACTGAATAATTCTAAAAATCGTCATTAAAAAATAGTGTTTCACATTTATAAGGAGAAAGCCATCCACATTCATTGTATTTATCCTTTTGTACACCACAAACTCAAAAATAATCATCACTGCTACCAGATGGTCATGAAGGTATCTATCTTGAAATGGCAATTAAATTTAATTCTTATTACCCATTTGACATTGCACGTAAATCATCATTTGATGCACACCGAAGGTTGCCTATGACAGGTCATTCATCTGGAAGTTGGTTGCACGCAAGAGCAACTTTGAATGGGTGGCCGTAAGGCGTGCGTAAATTTGGTCCATCTGTTAAGTGGTATACTGTTTCCCTAAACAGGTTTGCTGGGCAGAAATAATCAGTATTGTAGCGGAATCGTGAATTCCCTCTGGCAGACCAACATATCTTCTAAGTTGATGAGACCAAGGGGTATAAGCACGGTAATTAAACTAAGCAGCTTTTATAAGCAATAAGCGATAGAGCTAAATTAGCTATACTCCATAGGCAACCAATATTAATACTCAAAACAGTTGGAATATTTTTAGCCACTGCGTCCTTTTAAATAATCAGCAGAAAGTGACACGTTATTAGTGGGTAAATCGCACAAAATACATTGTTATGGAGGAACACAATGCTGTAAATTTAAAGGTAATAGCAACCGCCGATTTGGATGTTAATTAGCAGGGACTAACTTACGGGTCTCAATGATATTTGCAGTAGCGAATGTGAACATGTGCGTATCTGTTAATTCAATCCTTTGAATGTTGGTGTGTTCAACTTTGTAAGAGTACTTGTTGTGTCATCTGTCATTAGTTTACAATCAACTCGGTTTCTGCGTGCCCTTAATTTTATAAATGTGAGTTTCCAAAACGGGCGTGAGGACATCAGATGCTTCAGCATATCAGTCGTGGTAAACAATATGGAAAAAATCTGATGCCGATATGATATGCATTAGAAGGAAGTTACTAACCCTATACACCGGATGACGCAACTGAAATATTGTCCAAGAATATTAGTTACATTTTTGTCTCGCGCTTATCCCGTACTCTATGTTTAGGGCAGTATTTCTGAAGCATAACATGCATATCATGTGGTTTCGTTGTGATGGTTAGACAGCCTAGACCTCTTCCCTCAGACTCGCTACGTAGGAAAAATTAGAAAAGTGCGATAGAGTTGCGGATGCCTTTCCTGTATTTCGGTTGGCGTTTCATGTCCATCTTCGTTATGCATGAGGAATTTCTGAGAAAAAACAGAAGGGTGAAATGTAATTAATGATACCGCGAGGTGGTAAGATGTGCACTCCAAACCGGTTCATTATTGATCGCCTAATATTTCCAAATCTCAGCTTCGTGTGACAAATAAATAACTTATCTCTTTTTGCACCAATAATACTAAACATTCTACTTTATTTTATTATAACCTGGCTCAATGTAGATAAGCACAAGTATCTAAACTGACGACCTTCCACAGCTTCTGGGTCTCTCACATGTCATTCGAGGCACACGTTTTCAGTTAACCTCGGAGCTTTTTATTCGAGTGTTCATACTAAATTACTTAGTATGTACTTAACGAAAGCTATCTGACCGTGTAATTTTCTTTGAAGGAATGGTTGTATCTCACTTAAACAACACATAACATCTCTTTAATTTTATGTACTATATCGGGAGCACGTGTAGTGCATTCGACGGGGGTCCATACAGGATTTGCAAAAATCTGCTTACATGGATTTTTTACAGTTAAACCTATCCAAGGCAACAACTCGTTACCGACAATCTGTTTGAAGGAGTTACGATTTTCACATACGTCTCAGGTACAGTTTTATTTGCTTTCTCGGAATACTTTTCTGCAAGACAAGGAAATCTCGCCTTAAAAAACGCTTAGAGACTGTTGAACAATCCACCTCCTTCCATGCGGCAGCTGTCCACAACACCGCGTCCAATAAATGTACTCGTTCCATGAGTTAAGTTCCGGAGATATCTTTGTAGAATTCCATGATCGTAAAACATACAGTAGCTATTATTTACTGCATTTCAATTTAAATGCCTGAACCAAACCCCTGTCGTGGGGTTACACTAAAGCAGTGGAGTTAGTTGGCAGGAACTGCTATTGAACATTAATTAACTGGAATTTAGAAAAGCAAGTAGCATTGTCAACAAACTCTGTGATGTTGCGCTTTATTTCTTCATTTTTCTATCAAAACATTGATGCGAATCATCAAAAATGGCTTCAAGTTCAATGGCTTTTTATTATTATTGTAAACTATTAGTAGTATTTTCGTGTTGCTATTTCTAAAAATTTGAAATTTGGTTGCTTTTCCTAATCACTGAAGCTGGTTCCCCCACCCCAATTTGTTAGTGTAGAGCATATCTGTGATACGCTCATTGATTCTATTCCCCTTGACAATCACGTTTTATCCGACGTCACTTTGAGCTGTTTAGGCAGAACAGGTACGGGTAATTTGCTGTCCAGTTGGAAGTAGCACACTTATCTGTCACCGATCTCGCCTGATTGATTACAAAACACAAGGTTGTGTCTACTGATGAAATCCTGCATGCAACTTTTAGATGCTTTTAAGTATGGGTTGTGCAATGCTCTTTCTTGGATCATGGGTGCAGACAATATATTCCTCTCCAGTGCTGACTGGCACCATTTCCAACAATATGCGTTTATGTAGTAGATACCCATTATTCTACTAAGTTTTATTTTCAGTCATGCTGCCTCGTACTCAGTCATTCAAAATCCCGCCTTTCCACTTTAGTTGTAGAAGGATTGGTCTTTTCTACTCCTAAATATTTCGCCAGTGTTTGCAAACATTTCCTTCTTGACACTGTCGAATCACTGATATCCTTTCTTCAAGTGTTATTGCCTTTGGCTTTGCTGGTTTGGAGCTAGCCATTTTGTATTCCGGAAGAATCCTCAAAAAGAACTATGAAAACGAACTTGAATATTAAGCGAAGATGTACCTCAACAGGACCCGCGCAGTGATGATAAACGAATGGCTACTCAATGAACAAATACACAAAGCAAGTGATAGTCACAGTACATGTGGCTGTACTACAGTATCACAAAAGCCAGAGTGCGCGGGGAAAGTCCCACAGCTCTCTTGTTTTGTCAAATTAATCTATCCGATTGGTTCACTACAGAGCCCATAGCAGGATACATACTTTAGTTACATAGGGTGATATCCAGGAGGGGTAATGGGTCACTGGACAATTCTGTTGTGAAGGCAGGATGACCGCTGGGGTGAGAATAAACCAGTGGTATTGGGGGAGTTACGCAATGTGAACTGGTCAATTATGACAACAGTGTATCAACAAGACTATGAGGAATCGAATAAGGGGAAATAGAATGCATGAACCTGGGCGAAAATGAGTTAGTGCAGTGCATATGGTATGGTTTTTGCGACTATGATGACACATTAAAACGAACCGAAGCTATCTGTGCGATACGGTGGCAGACTTTCATGACAATTCTACTCGTAATCCCGGTCAGTCTTGTTAGTGGTGTTCAATTTGTGCATGAGCTAGAATGCCTGGGAATCACAAACGACAGCTCGTGGTTGCGTTAGACAGGTGGATGCTATAGACTGGTTAATAAAGTTGATAACATGGAAAAACCGTAGGGGATATTTCGACTAGTCGCCATGGTCAGGTGGTCGTCATGGTGGTAGTTGCGGTAGTAACTACGTGGGCCGAACTGTGAGGAGGGTGTCCAGGAGGATTTCAGTACACGTCTCCCGTAACCAGGTGGCAATTTGCTCAAAGCTACCCTCACGCTGTAACGAACAGCATATACTCGATTGCCCCACGTGCCAACACCCGCGGGGATAGTTAAATATACTTACTCGACAGAACACGGCCCGTCTGCTCCAATTTGCAGAAGCTTCAGCGATTCCTCGGTTAAAACCCAACGTATGGAAGCAGACGGAGTTCGTGACTACCCTAGCTTTGCCATGGTGAGAGTATCGATTAGTTTTATTCAAACAGAAGACGTGCAGGCGTTGTCTTACCGTTTTGTATGCAGCCTACTGATTCCACAAATTTTTCGTAAAAACTGATGAGAAGACGCGAAATAACTGAATTCAGATTATTCTCTTGAAGAGTTGGTTTTTCCTGCCATGTTGCAGCTTGTGAAGGAAATGTCCTGTCCTGAATCGATGAGGACCGTGCATCTTTTAGTACTTCTCAATAAAAAAGAATTTTTGTTTAATTCAGATAATTCAACATTGTCACTGCCAATCAGCAGGCTTAGGCTAGTCTGGAAAGGCTAGCCATTGTCCTCTGCACAGTTAGTAACTGTCATGGCAATGGAAGATGAGCCGGGCTATATCATACTGAACTGTCAATCACGCAGTTCCGCGGCTGTCACCCATGGCGGAGTGGCACTAGCTGCTGGCACCCTGAAGTCATGGGGCGGAACTCGGCATGGGTCAACTGGGAGGCTCACCACTGACGAGACACAGAAGGTCGAAACACCGGCGTCTGCTGCTTTTCCAGCCTAGCCTAAGTCTGCTGATTGGGAGTGACAATGATGCATTAGCTGAGTTATACCAAAATTCTCACTACTACTCATCAGTATAATGAAATATGTCCGTATAGCTTCTAAGTCCTATGTGGTACATAGGCTCCATGCGGAAATTCCTAGCTCGTGAGTCTAGCCATTGTCCTCTGCACAGTTAGTAACTGGCATGGCAATGGAAGATGAGCCGGGCTATACCATACTGAACTGTCAATCACGCAAGTCCGCGGCTGTCACCCATGGTGGAGTGGCACTAGCTGCTGGCATCCTGAAGTCATGGGGCGGAACCCGGCAGGGGTCCGCTGGGAGGAGCACCATTGACGAGATCCATAAGGTCGAAACGCCGGCGTCTGGTGCTTTTCCAGCCTAGCCTAGGCCTGCTGATTGGGAGTGACCATGAGGAATTAGCTGAAAAAAATTGTTCGCTTTCTAGAATATGTGTCTATTTTCCCACAAATTTGCCTCCACACCTCTTGACTATTCTGCAGAATGTTTTGCTAGAAATAACCAGTGGCTTGAGCGACGTCAGATAGAATATTAAATGTGTGAATACATTAGACTCCATCTTGGTTCCACCGGATTATACCGCGTAAAAATTTACCGAAATAGCAACGTCACGTGATCCTTACCGCCAATCTGTGTAGTAATTGCTACTATGTTCACCATCAACTTTTCCCTGTTGCTTAAAGGGCTAGAGGCGACTATTGGTAACCTGTTCTTAAACACGTGAGATTCGTGACTTGTTTGAAGGCAATGAATCGGTGTATTTCACTTGCAACTTCATCATGAATTTGCCTTGAAAGAAGCTGCATTCCGACAATGCATAATTTGGTGTTCCCTGTTCGAAGAATCAGGTGGATGATTAAGCCAGCATAAACTTCTTAGACGAAACCAGGCGCAGATCCATTTCCATGGTAGTCATTACCAGTACACACTTACCATCATAGTTAAACATAATACTAAATTGCGTTTTGGGATCATCGATAAATCAATATGTAACGGTCAGTAAAAAGAAAATCTAAATAAGAATATCAGAAGACGAATGTCGTAAAATGTCATTGTCCTTTCGTGTAATGTCATCAGCCGCATAAGTGAAATTATCGAAGGAACCAAAATAAGGTTACCTGAAGTAAAGTAGTGGTATTCCGAATGGTACGGTACTCGCTACCAAAGTACACATAATTTCATTGTCATCTGTTTTTGAACAGAAAGTTGTTGGCGACGTTGGAAAGTATTTCTGACGGAAGAACAGCCTTTGTTTTATCCCTGAAACGATACGTCAATTGCAACAACTGTGTATCACATTAATGCACTTGGGTTCGATAACGTGAAAGGCACATCATACGTAAGCTAGATTTCTCCTATGACCGGTCGACCAGAATTTCACAATTGGTCAATTCTTCCTTAGGATTTTTGAAGTAGGTAGTAATAGATTAATAGTACATTCAAATCTACCGCAGTTTGTTGTACTGCGTAGCTATATTATTTGCGGGATAACAGCCGGTACCGTAGGACATGCGGTGGTGTTGGCAGCAACAACAGCTTATAGTGTGACGTTTTCGATACTACTAGAGACCATATCTTTAAATGTATGTTACATCAATTGACGTGCATGTTCTCAGTCCTTCAGGAGCATTGGATTTATCGTGGCGTTGGTGAGACATGCCTACGAACGCATCATTATGAGTATGCTGTAGTGTCGGAGTAGGAATGAAACGGAGCAGAGTGCACAATTCTATATATGACATTGATACATTATGGTTCCTATGATCCAAAGTTTAACGTAGTTGTAAAAATCCAGTTTTGACTTCTGATGCAACTGCTCGGTGTAGAACATTTCTAACAACAGTTTATTTTTATCTACATGCTCTATCTAGCTGGCGCAATTCTGTGCCGTTACAGTTATATATTTAGCCACTGGAATAGGCTCTAGTTCATGAAAATCCAAGCTGAATCGACGTACGTTTACAATTATCGCCCACGTCAGTGATGGCTGGATTATAGTTAAAAGCTAAGAAAAGTTTTGTCAATGTGCTCAAATCCATTCATACATAGCATAACTTACAGCATTACGATGAACCTTACCTGATGATGTGTTGTTTTACTATCCGTGAGCCTGCGGTTCTCACCATAGTAATCGGAAATTCAGTTAAGTTTCTTTGTACGTCGTTTTCCTAGTGATTATCCAAGCCTGCTAACCACAAACGTAATCCTTTCGACGGAATGTATTCAATTGTGTTTATTTAGATGAATGTTTCATGGAGTGGGCGGGAATGTGACTTAACTCCGCTGCGCTGGTTGACGTTTTCTTCAGTAAAATCTTTCGTCGAAACGATCTCAAGTAATCAAGTGACTTGCGGTGTGTGGTAATCCTGCAGCGTGAAAGAGTATTAATAAATAAAGGACGCGAGAAAGCGTTTAGTTACCGGTGCTAGCAACGTAGATAGTGACAGAAAACTGCAAAACATGAAAGATGTATTGTGTAGCGAGAACCACTTGTTTGAATGTAGCGGGAACATTAGATGTAGTGACAGGTATTTTTGGCCCAGGCGATTAGGTATGGGGAGAGCTAGTACTTGATATTCAGTAGTACCGGTTGTACACCAGCTTTTCCAAATCAACACACGTTGCCTGAATTCATTTGGTGACTTGTCGTTATCAATTTATGCCAGAAATGCGGTACAAGAACTGGTTTGTTGTGTCGTCATCGGTAATTAAGAAATAAACATTGTCCTTATGAGCGCCGCAAACTCTCCAATATGTGTTGCATCGTGTCCATACCGATCTTGACTTTATTTGCTGGCGATCCAGGATGATACATTAAAATACTAAATTCTAGCGGAGCAGTAATTATATTGTCATGCAACTAGAGTCTACCCTTAAAGTCTGAATATCGCCACATGCTTATAGGCCCTAACAGCTAACATAGCTTGTTCAAACAACCTTTGATACACATATGATCGCATTGCATGCCATTCGCTATGCTTGATGCCTTACACCAGATCGATTACATATTATAATTCAGTAACTTCAATCGGATAATGTTTGTTTAATTTGATTAACATTTGTTGCAGCGGATAGTGTGCCACATACCTAGAAATGCTCACTCGGCTTGGTCAGCGATAACTGCCTTCACTAGCAAAAATTTGTTCACAAATTGCACCTGTTTAGGGGGATTTTGGTATATAACCTACTGTGGTTTAGCAATAAAACTGCTAGATGATAGATAAGAAGGTTCAAGTTGATTCATCGTAATTAGATCCCAAGCGGCATAGGTAACCTATTCAATTCGTTATTGTCGGCTGTCTTCCCCCACGGCTCAGTGGCATAAGCCGCTGGCTAGTTGGTGTTG
This sequence comes from Dicrocoelium dendriticum, assembly GCA_944474145.2. Lineage (NCBI taxonomy): Eukaryota > Metazoa > Platyhelminthes > Trematoda > Plagiorchiida > Dicrocoeliidae > Dicrocoelium > Dicrocoelium dendriticum. The sequence continues at coordinate 24,707 of CALYDF020000510.1, read as the reverse complement.
CACTCTAACAGTTATGGGTTCGATCCCCAGTAGGGGACCAATTGGTATGCACAACTGACGAGCCCTAATAGTGCGAAACGCATGTATTGTGCTTTTCCGGATTGATAGCTTACCTATGCGGCTTGGAATCTAATTGCGATGAACCAACTTGAATCATACCAAAATCCGTCTACTCATTTGTAATCAGATAAGAAGGTTGCGAAGTTAATTCTTTATTCCTCGTAGTTAACGCTGTTGTCGCCTTCGTGCATATTTTGTTATAAATGCATGTATGCTTTCAAATAAATCCGTGGAGAGCAAGCGCGAAACTTCTACGTAATATAAACGAGGCTGGCGTTCATGTTTGTGCATGACTTGACAACCGCATCTGTGTAAGACTATAAACATATAATGAAATGACGTTGCCCACATATATGTTTTAGGCCTGACATTCTCTTACTCATGTAATATAGGGGAAAGTGAGAGTTTGTGTCACATTCACTTTTGCTTTAGTATTAACAGAGTATGACGACTTTTGAGTAGTAAAGTGTCGTATTCCATTATTTACATCAACAATTTAACATTCTACAATTTTAACCCGGAAATTTCGAGTCTTATCAGAGATACTTCACAAGCATATTCATTGTTTACCCTACAGGAAACAAATCACACCTACTAAACAATGATTAGCAACGCACTCAAAACGGAAATGCGGAACACAAGGATTAGTTTCCTTGGCGACGTAGATTTAGAACGCTGAAGAGATTTGATGTATTGTTTTGCAATTGCACGCTTTAAGCAGCATGTGACACGACATTGCATCGATTGCGGAGGAATTTTGGTATCGATTTCCGGCACAGCTAATTAGACAGTTTCCAAGAAACGAAAGGGAAAGACGGAAAACTCCTATGCTGCTGTAAAAATTAAGAGGTTTCTATGGAGTAAAAAAATCTAACCGGATCACTACACCTCGCAGTTATGCACACCACGTCCTATTTGTTCCCTAGCCTGCCTAACAATAAGCACATGACCAACATGGCAACATATAGCTTTATCACTTGCTATCGCTCATAGTAATGCTGAAACGACAAAAGTACCTAAGTTTAACTAAATGGAAATCGGAAGAAAAGCAGCTGTAGGCATTTCATCGTGTAGCACGCAACTGAGAAGCGTAATTAGTTTCAAATGCTATTCATCTGTGGCGAAAAGAAACTGGTTGACTAGACGACGCATACGCTGAACCAAAATGTTGTAAAAGTTTTAAAAGTTTTCAGCAGGAATCGGAGATAAACGCTTCTTAGTGTAGTTATATTTTAACTATTATATGCACATTCAAAAATCCTGTATCTTATAGGCTTTAGTTGAAGTATTTAAATAATTTTTTATATAGTACGCAATTATCGAACTTGTTTTAGGAAAATAAGGCTTTAGGTTTGAAAGTTGAAAGTGAAAAGACTTGAGCCTGCCGCTCGTTGTAACCATTCAGTAAAATTACATTTGCTCATATCATATTGCAGAAAATATTCACTATAAATGAATGTAAAACAATAAATTGTTATTAAAGCCTAGCGACGGTGGATGAGTCCTGTTTAATTAAAGTCCTCAAGCTACCATATTTTCTAAAGCTTTTATATAGAAAACAAATATAAACAACCGCTTGTTTATATCACCTGTAAGTCAACAATTTTTCTGTAGATTTTCACATCATAAACTTTTCTAACTATTTTTAAATGGAAAAGAACGATAACAAATCTGAACAACATGTCGGCAATCGATAGTGTTCCACAAGACTGCAGTGCGATAACATAAAATATAATGTCGGATGATGGTAAAAGAGAACCCTTCCCATACACTTGAGACATATCATCATTTACAGTCATAGGTAATTTAACGTTTTTTGTTTCAATTGCAACATTGAATGTAGTTAAATACTGACTTCGCTAAGACAATTGAAACTGGTGTGCGACTTCAAAATATTACTCTTTGCATTTACTCAAATAACAAGTACGGAATTTTCTGATTAGTAAACGACTGACAACGTGAGGTGTGTGTAAGTTGGGCTATGATTAACAAAAAATTAGGTAAGATGCGTCCCGATTGCAGGCATTTTTGTAGTACCAGTGGACAGCGAAACGAAAGCCGAAAACACGTCGATTAATTCGTATAGGTATCGTTGTACTTAGAACAAAGATTAGCGCAATGAAACATTGGTTACATTTCAAAGACCAGTTAGGTGCCCATGGACATTTTTTGTGTTTATGACAATTTTTCTAAATCGGCGTATTTTCTGACAGATTCGTGGAATGCTGCTGTGAAAATGGGGACAGTAGAAGTTTATGTAAAATTTTTGATGCGCTTTTTACACAGCCTAGAAGAGATTACTTGCAAGACACCGTTGAATAGTTAAAATGCACTGGATAGGAACACCAAGCAGCAGACATGCGATCCCAAATTAGGAGTACCTCCAGATAAGTATGAGTATTTAAAAACAACTGGTTGATAAGCTTTCTAAACAGCAAGCTCCACATTTTATGGTATAAATGTATCGATTTTAGAAGATGTACAATAACAATGTATCTGATTATGGTGCATAATACAAATTAGGTAGCTGCAAATTCATCCTATGGATTATCTTCAAAGTAAAGCTACTAATGCAATACGCGAATAATCTTGTCTGCTTTACGAGCTGCACTCTCTTGCATTTGATATGATCACCTAAGCATACTTACAGTGTCAGGAGTATCACACCCTCATATAATCATATGCTGAAATGGTCTGGTCAACCACTAAAATCATTTCTAGATCTAACGCTTTGCTATGGACAAGATACTAATACTACTAAAAGATACTACTATACCATTGACGAGGCTGTTGATGGGACAGCAGATCAAGTTGAAGTACTTTACTCACTTCTGATCACGCGCTTGTATGTACTAGAATCGTTACAGGTTCCGGCCTTCCCCCCACTAAGAAGGGAGTGTACACAGGTCAGTTGCAGGTGCCTTTTCCGCTGTGCGGTCACATTTTAATCTGACTACAGAATTCACCTATTCTGATGAAATTATTTGTGTGATACGCTTCATATGCACAAATAGAAAGGAGTTACAGGCGAACCGCGACTTCTTAACGTGCTTTCGGTTATTGGTAAAACGACGGAAAGACCGGCCTGTTAGTTATGAAATGAGCAGACGCAGCTGAAGAGTAAAGCGCGTCACCTAACCGCATTCATCATCCTTGCCACACTGGATTCGCCTAACATCATTATCCTATGGTGTGTTCCGATGCTGGTGGCAATCTTAACTGAAATCTGGACTCCCTACAGTGTCCTTTCAAACATTAGGTTTGTGTACTGGGGTCGTTATCAACCACATTCGATCTGGAGGTTGCGATACATCGTCCGCTTCCATCTACTTTACAGGTTTGGTTAACTCCACTGATGAAACCGAGGTTACGAGTCTGACCGGTGTGCTGCAAGAGGGAACGTAATACCATCATTTGGATTCCTGCGTTCCTTGACCCTGGAAGCCAGGATGATATACGCCCGCTCACGGATTAACACTTGGCTCCACAGCCTATGTGGTTCATACACTTCACAGACCGTAGCCATTATGTATCACAAGCCACCGTAAGGAGACAGCTATGTTTCGTGACCACAAGGAAAAATCACCTGCACACTGGGGTCTTGCAGCGATGACAAATAGGCAACGCCGACAGGCAGATGACTTACCGCAAACAGCTGACCAGCTTTGGGTCAATGAGACAGCCAGTTTCGCGAGATGGGATAGAGACAAACGGTTGACCCCAATACACAGGATATTTGGGGTGGGGGTTGGAACATGAGACGTGCAGAAATAAAATGGCAGTAATACTGTGAACCTGCAGTTTACCGAAAAGCGATGGCACGAAGAGGACGGTATGCCCACCATTCCATGGAAGTGAAGCGCAGGATAATGAAAACGTATGAGGAGGGAGCGGATTGAAAGCAGGTTGCTAATGTGTGCTAAAGGTAACCACCTAGTCTCCTAAACTAACAACGCTGGTTGCAGCCTGGGTAGGGACCGGGCGACTCTCGAAGCATCCGTAATCCACGTGCGACCGATGGAGCTTGTATGGCAGCATGGTGTCCGTACTGCGTAATGACACACTGCTGATGCTTTTCTTTTGCTTTCTTAAGCCGTCATGCGAGTATCATAGCAACCCAGACTACCGACATCTTGTTCCAGAGCTTCCAGCCTACCAACCGGTGCGCTGAGGTCTCCCATGAGAACCACCATATACTTGCAATGATTCTTATGGAGTAGGTAGGATAGTTGACGTTAGAACTCATCTTTAGCTTAGTCCGGGCTGTAACTCGTGGGAACATGCACTGTTGCGTCAAACAATAAGTGTTTGGTTACCTGGCGGCTGCACAATCGTATGGAGGCTTTTACTTAAATTGCACAGGATTAGTCGTTAATTAGAATCCAGACAAGTAGCGCTGTTTCTGCGCGCAGTAAACACAACTCGTACACCATCCTAGTCCGCGGCTTCTTCACCTATGTCTCCCGATAACTTTGGCGTGCATATATTCTGCAAAGGACCTGAGGATTACGTAAATTCATGTGCAAGTGTGTTGTCTGCACATGGAGCTTTTCAGTTACCCAGGTAGGAGAAGCGATTAACTATTCTGTAATCCGAGCCAACGCCTTAGTTCTTAAAGCCGTTAACAGCTAAGCTGTGAGGCGATTAGCATATGTCACGAACCGTCGAGAGCCGATAACAATTTTGAGTGTCAACAAAATGCCTATGGCACCGGAATAGTACGAGTATAGCAGTAAAGGGACCATGAACCGTTTCCTAAAGCACCTGACTCGTTGCTGATTGTGAACACAGTCGACAGCCAGGTGGCTCAAACACCTTCTTAATGGTCGATGGTAGTCCACACAGAAGCGAGTACTAATCTAGTTTGTTCATCCACCCTCTGTTAGATACTTCATTCTGGTTAAAAAAATGGTTGGTCACTCACTCTACATGCGGAAACATTGGCTTTGTGGTATGTAATACATAACCAGATGGACAGCGTCGAAATTCCCACGCTCTGATATGCTGCACTAATTGTCTGCGGAACAAGCGAGACTCACTCACACTTGCCCTCAGTAGGAAGACATTCCTGTGGGAGCACGCGACGGCGTACAAGCAGCCCGTAAGCCACTCCCTGCGTAGACATCCCATTCTCAGCGTCGCCTTGCATCACTACTTCTCTACCCATAGCAAATCATGGTATCACCGCAGCATTAGTATGCGCCTAACTGTGGTGTCAATATAGTCTTTGGATTTTGTAATCTACCCCCTACCTACCTACGGGACTCGTTCAGCATTCACTTAATTGCCCCTACTAAACAATACTCAGTGTAAATTTTACACGTTGCTTTGAGGCGCATTGCGTGCTAGCCGTGGAACAAACACTAAGACAACTCATATGTCAGTTGCGTTACCATCTTATTGTCCACCTTGATATATCACCCATTGCAATCGTAGGACGCTAGAAAGATTTCTGCGCTGGTACCATCTCACCAGTACATGTGTCTATGTCTACCGATGCACATGCGATTTAGCGGTGTGACCGAAGTAACCTGTGGCCTACGCGCTTCAATGTGCCACTGGTATTGTGCCTAGCGCCCGGTGCGCGCCGTGTGTTCACAACACGCGATAGATCGTACGGACAAGCGCCTGGGGTTTAGCTTAGTGACACGGATTGTCGGCCGGGTCAGAATGCGAGTAGCCAGTGTCCCGATTCCATACCAGGCTCTGTTATAATGGTGTTTTGAATCGCGCTCAAATTCCTTATCATACACTGACCCCGTTTCCTCTTAGCCTGCCGTGGGTGACCTCAGATGTTAACGAGGTACTATCCCCATCCGCCGTCATGTAATCCGTCACCGCCCATGTACCAGGTCGCACACGAGCAAACTTCTGGCTGTAGTGATGCCCCTAACCCACCTACCCTACACATGCGTACACGTTGCTATGTCTACTATGCCTTCCATATGTTATTGGCCCACAGCGCTTGCCTAAGGAACCACCCACACGACGGTGCGCATATGTTACAGTAGCCTGACTCAACTTAGTTCATCGGAAGGAGTAACCTGTTAGCGTACCAGACTAAGTTGATATCTGGTTAGCATAAGTCGCTACCTGTATGACCTAACATGAATGGGAAATGGTATAGAACTTGGAAGCAGTTTTGGTGGAAAATCTTTACATATACGGTCTTGGCATTAAATCCACAGCAAATCACTCTACGGCAGTCATATTCCCCTTCGGCTGCATCAGCAGTATGCATTTCTTCTTTGGGGCTAAATTTCGTAACCCTATATACGATCCTGTTTTAGGCGGAAGAATAACCATGAAAATCGCAGCCTGCATGTCAAGATCATAGTCAGATAATCCCACCATCTGCGCCTACTGCCGTGATCCCGGATAACCCATTATTTTTCTACCCCATGTGATTAAGTATGCAAAGCTCCATGTCTTCCTTGCAACTCACACCACGGTATCGAGACTTGTTTCCGATAACCTTATCTGACACCAGCTCCTATGGGTTATTGTGCGAGTCATTGTTTGCTTAACCTTGTCTACGTAGTTTCATTCCAGCCCCGCTGCGAGATACGATCACGCCCATAAAGGCGTAACATGACCAGGTGTCCCACCACTCTGCATGGAATTGCTCTCAGCACATACCAGCTGTGACGATTTTACACTCCCCCCGTGCTACTAATCCCAAGACACCCAGGCCCTTGTTGGTCTTTGATCCCATATCCGCACCGAGCCGTGTTAATCTCATTCCATTTGAATGTAATGACACGATGTATCTTCCTGTGCGCTATGCCGCGGAACAATGGGATGATGCTTCGAACACGGTAGAAAGGATCCTCGTATTCCTCTCTTTAAATCTGTGATGTGGGGCCTTGCTGTACGATAGCAATTGCGCTGAGACTATTTCATTGTGTAACTGTACGAAGACCTGATTGTTTCAGGAGTGAACGGGCATTGTTTAGCCATGTAAGTATGTAGTTGCGTTTTTATTTTATTTAATAGTATCGTAGTGAAAGTCTCGACTTCCTTTCTTGGCTGCACTCGAGAGTTTTTACGAGTCACTCGAGCCCCAAGCGAATCTGTCGCCTACACCAGTAGTTTGCCTCCTGCATCAAAGCGAATGAGCTCCGACCGCCAAATCTCAGTAACATGTTACTCTCGGTGCATGAATAACTTACCATTGCTAGTGATACATTGTGCCATTGGATGTGGTTGGGTAATTATAACCTTGATATGCTGTAAAAATATCAACCTCCATGCAACCAGCACAAGTATTTCTAAATCACCCAACAATATTCTCGCTGTTTTTGCTTGCATAGTATGGAAGGGTGGATAAAGCTTAATAGATAAATTGGAGACTGAAGAAGTTTAGCCATGATAATTTGGTGCCGCATTTGCAGCGCAACTAGGATTTTATGCTTTTGACATATAAATGTATTAATGGAATCTAGTGAATACATTGTTGAAAACAGGTGCTCCTAGACGAGTTAGTTCTTCGCTACTGCACAAAAGTGACCGTCCCGCTGGCAGCACCTTGAAATCATCGACTGCTTAACTATGGGCCAGCAACATGTGGGTTCGGTTCGAGGAGGGCGTCTACAGCGTAATGTTCGAGTCGTCGAACCGTAGAAAACTCTGCACATCTGCTAACGTTCCCCCCGTTTCCTACAGCTCCTTTTTTAACTGCATTAATGTAGATTTTGACGTCGTCAAACATCATTGTGTATACTGATCACACATTAGCCGACTATCACCCAGTCAACTGTGATGAATTCACACAGGTATTGTGGCTTGGGTGATCCACTTTCAGTTGGGCTACCTTCTAAAATCGCGGATGATCAATAGCAGTCGTACCTTGGTTAACGCGAAGCCCATTTATCTTGCTTGTTCTCAGCAACATGCGTACGACACATTAGGCACTAACAGACTGATAATTTCTCTCAAGTACTCAATCGGCGTCAAGCTAGTTTTGACTACCTTCCCGGCACAGACGCTGTCGTACTTAAGTGACACTGGGAACATTGTCATTAATTCCTTAGTTGTACTGTCGTCTATGCCCTCATGCTTCTCAACTACTTCTGTCCGGTCGTCTCAGTTTGCATTTGATTGAATGCCCTACTTAGTTGACGAAAATCAAAAGCCTTAATGTTTCTTTGGTTGGGCAGTTTTAACTCTCATATCCACTTCCTTATAATTTCGGTCGGCCTAGTAGAGCTCTGTTCCGCCTAAGCTTGGCACAAACCATGTACGTTTAATGAGTGTTATACTGGTCGCTAATACGCGGTTACAAGGCGGATTACTCGAAGCGCATGCGAGGATGAAATAAGTTAACGTTTCTGTGGAGCATTAAACTTGAAGATGGAAACGGAAAAGCAGTTGTGACAGCAGAAGGATCGCTAAGGTTGTGTGCGCCAGCAGTTCGTGATGTAACTGCAAACCAACGAAGATATTACGTGTCTGTCGTAGAGCAATGAATGATCAGCGCTGAGCCACTTAAACACACACATACACACACACACACACAAACACCCTGTTCAGGGAGCACGGAAATTACAGTCAACATTTGTAGACCGTTGCGAGCGTAGTGTTGATGTTGACGTGGTACTCGTTGTTGAATAACAGGCTGTATAACGTTAGCTCATTTCCTCCCATACACTGCCATTTACTGTGTAGTTCGTCCGCCTTTGTATATATTTCCGTCGCAGCACTCGATCTACAGATCATTCAGAAGAATGAAAGAACAACATGCCACATTTCGGAATAAATTGCTGATGTAAGCATAAAAAACTTTGCCGATGTCGCTGTTTTCCGCCTTTCATTCACGTTCACGAATCCGTGGTCATACTGCCAGTCTTTTCAATTGCTTGATCTTTGCTTAATCGTTGATCACAATATACACCTCTCTTTGGGCATTCGTATAAGACATACGATAACAATAAACGTCAGCGGTGGCCCCGATGCTTCACGTACATATTCGTACATATAACGGATTCATGGTAATTCGTAATGAGCAAATTAATGGCCGACCTTCCGCATGACTTTAGCGAACACCGTTTAGTGGACATGCAAGCAAGGTAAACGGAGTAAATCCATCCCTCAATGTCTGTCGGATGTCTTTGGGAAAACTGAAGGTGCTAGAGGTCAACCTACTATGGTACCTTCGCGTAACGGGGCCCACTGAAATACCATTGTGCGAAGTTAAACGAATAATGATGAATCCCATATTAGTTACCTCCTATGTAAGCAGCTGAGCACTCGACGCTTAAGAACTAAAGGCCGGTCAGTTTTGTGTTTTGCCTCTTGAATAACGCGGAGCATCAGTTTGAAATGTATATGGTTTAACATAATGAGAACTAACGAAACCAAACTCCTGTTGGCATCGTTAAACCATGCAAATTGGATGTGGGTGTTCTGCGTTCTTGGGTTCAAAGAATAACGTTTATTTTAACATATGTAGCTTTTACGCAAAAGCGGACCATTGGCATAACACAGGAACACTGATCAGTAATCGCCGTAGAAGCATACATGCCACCTCTATTGTTAAAAGCTTGCAAAGGAAGCCGTTGCTCTGGGGCTAGTCCTCTCCTCCACACCATTATAACATTAGTGACATTGCAGGTCCACGTTTGTTTTGGTTGTTTATTAAGGTACTTGCACAGGGAATCGCTTCAAACTTCCTAATATTTGCGACGATATCAAGATCTAGAGCAGGATCTAGGCGAACGTCTACCAACATGTGCTTCAGAGTGACCTAGATACAGTGTATCAATGATCGACCCAAAAGTTATTGCATTTCAACGTCAGTGTATGCAACGTGCTTACCCTCCGACATCAGAGAAGCTACCCATACTGGCTCGGAACCAATATACTACACCAATCAACTCTCGAACGTGACTTCGGTGTCCTAGTTCCATAGGACTTGGGTTGCTCCAGGCAATCCGAAAAGGCCTCGCAGACCGGGAACCAATAGGTCGGGCTGTTGCGACGGGCCCTTGGACAAATAAACAGCTCCATATTTCGACAAATGCTCAGTGCGTATGTTCGCTCCCATGTCGAATATGCAATTCAAGCCTGGCATCCATGGCTGAAACATGACCTTAATGCACTGGAACAGCCACAACGTCGGGCATCTAAGAACGTACTAGGAATGCGTAATTTGTCCTACCAGGAGAGGCTGCAAAGATTGGTGGCGTTCAGTGGGATGTATCGCAGACTACAAGGTGAAATGATTTTGGCATACTTGATGCTGCTAGAACCACATCATGTGTGCCGCCCTTTACTGCAACTCAACAGCAATACAAACCTGAGGGGCCAACCATTAATACACCCAGAATAATACAGTCGTCTGGAGTGCCACAGAAATCTTTTTCCCATGGTGTCTGTCACTCGTGGAATGCTCTCCCAGAATCGGTCGTCTCTGCACCGACACTAACAGTATTTAAAAGACCGTTGGATGATGCACTCATCCACATACACCTTGTTACTTAACACTACGTTTCCATCCTACACCTGGAGTATAAAATGGAATTATTTGTTGTTAACTGTGGGTGCTGTGTATCTAAGAGGATCGCAGGACTACAGCGGAGCAAACCAGAAGTCCTCATTTCAATATTTAAGTTGTTAACTATTTTACTATCCTTATCATCACTACTGTTATGTTGATATCCTCACTACTATCCAACGAGACTTGTAAAGCAACGCTTCTTAACCCATACAAATTCATTGTTCATTGTTCATAGGATGAACCGTTAGATATCACCGTTAGATATCATTCATGGCGGTCCGCCGACGTCACACACTGCTCAGGGGCATAAGTTACTGGATCATAAAAATAAGGTCATGGGTTCGATCGAATCCGACAGGATTCGGCTTCTGTCTACTACCGATGTGTCCTAATACGGTAAAACTGCCGTCTAGCGCTTTCTTGATTTTGTGAAGACTGTATACCTGTATAACTGCGTCGAGTCCTCACGAAATCTCATTAACCTCTTCACTACACACTAATGTCAGCAAATATTCGTTGTCGAATTCTGGTGTATTTTTAGTTAGGCTATCTATGGTTCTTACTGAGAACAGTGAAAACTAAGACGTATGAAGTACCTGCACTACCTGGTCGGAAACAACGAGAATGGGTTCCAACCGGAGCCTCTGTACTGTTGTAGATAAGCGACGTGAATATGACAATAGGATTGTTTCTTTTAGAGATATATATTTCAACAATGTTCATCTTGTTTAACACAGTGATTCTGAACAATCCCATGCTGCCTGAAAAAGACGGCGACATTAAGACAAAATGCCTTCAAACTTCTGAAAGATAAAAGGAGCCATTTGAGCTCAATCGAAATGAACCTTAGAACACTTTAAAGTATATGTTTAAGGCTTCTCCGACTGTAAAGTCAAAGGCGGCCGAAACATTTTATGTAGTTACATATTGCATTGTCCTAACAAGGAAACCCCATATAATGGCCGGGAAGAGTTACCTAGTCATGTGGATTCGAGATACCTCCATGTATGACAGATGCAAAAGCACGAAGACAACTCACTCTAATAATACTACAAAATGCCAAGGTATCTTGAAGAAATGAAACACTATCAACTGCTGTTAAGGAGTTGAACACACGCATTATGTAAACGTCTTTCGCTCTTTAAATGGATTAGTCCGCAGATGTCGAAGGACTTATTGTGCTGGTCATGATTTTAAGCTACGACCACCGAATAACCGTCGAAAAAGACATGCATTTGTGTGAACATTTATCTGAAAACAATGGTTGTGCTGAGATTTTCAACATTATGGAAAGATTGATGCAAGAAAATAACATTTTATGGGACACCAGCCTCGACATTTTCACGTACTGTGCCAAAGTAATGACAAGAAAGGATACTTATGTTGTGACAAGATACAAAACCGTCTCAAACACCCGCACAACTAGCTTGTGTATTCTTGATCAAGAACAGCTTAACGTATGAGGCATTACACTCAATCTCATAATTCTCGATGAGACAGTGCACACAATTTCATTGCATTTCGGACTCCGAATAACCGACTGTTAAGTAGTCTGAGTGGCGATATCAAATGTGTTCACACTACCTTACTGATGCACACGGAATTATGATGGCTTTCCCGTAGCAAAAAAAGCAATGAACCAATGGTATATTACGGATAAGGAAGCTAAGGTTTGACCGGTTGCATTAGGTGGATTGCTTTAAGTACGCAAGAAAATATAGTAGTTAACTAAAGTGAAATGCGCATCCGTGAGCTCACCATATTATTCACGTTAACACACATGTATCTCCGTCTGGCACTATTCGTGGTGGATAGGGAGTGCAAATTTTGTTCATTATTTGTCTTCCTTTAATGAGGAGCAATCAAATCAAGTAATATAGCTGACTTACTACATCTCAGAGCCCATTTAAAAGAGGATAGCAAAGATGCAAAAGTTACGAAGGTGGAACGCGTGTTCTAACGCTGACAACTTCGGAGATACAGTTAGTTAAATGCAACGTTCCAGTCGACTGTACTGGGTTACCAAGCTCCGGTCACCGGCACCTCACCTAGGCATTGAATATTTGGGGGAAGATGGAGGGGTCGAAACGACCAAGCGCCCTCCCTAATAAGCCATCACGTTGTCACCGGTTTTAGACGCCTCCAAATACAGCGCCGAACAGCCGAGTTCATCTTGTATCAAAACCCCAAGGTCGCGTTCAGTTAAAAATTATTTCAACATATGCCTTTTAAGCTTATAAGCGTTAGTTGGATTGTCAGTTGAATGCACAGCTTTGCAATTTTATACGTCAACCAGTTAGATTTGTATTTGACCATGCAAATACATGGTCTAAGTCTTATGCAGCATATCGAGATTTTTCTGACATTCGCTCGCGTGACAGATCCTTATGTCATCGGCAAATAGCAGGAAATCCTACTCGACGACACGCGCGAGTTTGTTACTTACGACCAATAATAGGCACGGCACTAACACTGACTCCTATGGAGCACTGCAGCCAACTTTACTAACATCACAAAATGATCCCCGTACACGAACACGAAGGCGCCGATAAAAGGGGACATTTCGGAAACATGCACGAACTAGGTTTCCAAATCCGTAGGCTTGCAGATCTTGGAGAAGAATGCGTTGATCTAATTGGTCGAATGCTTTACATAATTTGAGGTATAGTAAATAAATGCCTGTCCCACTCAGCTTTCCCGGTATCTTGGTAGCAGTTGACCGATGCTGAGAGAGTGAGTGTTGCTCTCATGTTACGGTGTTAGTCTATTCGACTTACCCATTTTAATGGCAAAGTTAAGGTTAACTCCATCATCATTGAAAGCACCGGGAGGCGAAGCACCGGACGAGAGTTGACGTGCTCTGAATGGGTATTACACTTGAAGACCTGGGTAACTATATCTCATGTCCACGTGTTGGGGACATTCTGTTTATCCAAACTCCGTGAGAAAAATAGTGATAATGACCCAACTATGTCGTAGCTGCCACCTGCAATAGCTCCGGAGGAAGTTTGTCAACACTGTGGCAATATGAGTGCATTATGATAGAAGCTTCCTCAAAATGGTTGCTGAACTATTAGAACTAAATAAGTGACGTGCGTAAATACTGTTGTCTGGGCGCATGGTACGTGTATGTGACCGTGAACAATGAACAATGAGTTATGTTAGGGAAGAAAGCAGTTCTTTGACATGTTCCGCAGGTAGGTGAGGCTAAAAGTACAATTAGCAAAAGGATGGGGGAGTTATATGTTTAAGCGTTTCACAGATAGGCTGCTAAATAATGGCAGTGTAAGTAGGAATTATATGTGAAATAGGTGGCAACATGGAGACAGTTATATCTGATGTATTGCATGTGTAAAGTAAAAACATGAATACCCACTTCTATCCCGTATCCTCAGGTTTATGTGACATTTTACACGGTTTTCCAGGGCTAAGTAATACATTCCTAATTAGCACATTTTAGGCGACGATGTGATGGGGGCCAAGGGCAAGATCTAAGCGTTCTTTTGAAAAGATCCAAACCCAGGGAGGAAACAAGGAAGTTTGGAATAGGGGTCGAGAGTTAGCACATCCGAATAGCTAATTAATTCCACCGGCATTCCGGACCGTTCTACTGTTCAACCAATTTCTGATGGTTACCCCTGAATTTGGTGTTATGTCTGAGTTTCAGCAAGTAGCAGCATACTTGATTAGGATCACTCAATATTCGGTAGACTAATATGTGATTGCAGCGCAGCCTTCGGTAGCGGCCACTGAAAACTCCCTGTAACTTCCGACTTTGATGGTAGGTGAGAATTCTTATACCCTTGATGTTATTTGTGGCCCAGCGTTAGGGTTTCTGTAGTGCTTCTATTCGCGCTTCAAATAAGGTTGCCAAAGTTCGATGGAGTATCCAATGTAAGGAAGTACGTGTGAATTGTGTAGCATGGAGAAGATGGATGGATGGAATATTCTTAGTGCTCTCCGCAGCAACCTGACGTGTTGGTTGGTTTTGTTCTCAGCTGTCTCTATCCGCTTTAAAAAGCTAACTTTATCTTGAATGAGCACAAAAGTTCCCGTTCCTAGGGAGTGGTTTGCAAAACATGTGACCCAAACCTATACACGTAGTCGTGTCCATGGCGCAATTGAACAGCGCGAAATCTTTCCACATGGAACGGTAGGGTATTCAATACTGACCAGTTCGAAATCGTGTTGAGATCATGTTGAAACATTTCTTGGTCATACGGTTCTCTAATCACTTACCATAAATTGAAATCATCCACGAAAGTTGGGAAATCGGAAGTCATTTCCCTCCCCAGATAGTTAATTTATATTAAGAATAGACGGGTCCAGAGAAACGTGTATATTGGTACACCGCACTCCATCACAATTGCGTCTGACAGGAATGCTCGAACTCTCAACTCCAACTGATGTTATTGCTGGAAACTGACTATCCAACGCAGCAGTGGGTCATCAATGTCATAGCGCTGAAGGTTATGGAGGAGAATTCGGTTTTCTAAGCCGACCATTCACACCGGGAGCCCTATGACCCCCTTGGAGCCATAGAAATTTCTAAAGAGCTCTGAAATGAGAAATATTTAAGAGACCATGGGGGGCCATAGAGTGCCATGCTGTGGAAATTTGGTTGTGATTACACAAAGAATAAAATTCATTTTTATTATTTTCACACTTATCTACTCTGGTAAGTACCGGTCAGTGAAATGGATTACGCGCTCAAGTGGCTGTTTTCGAAGATGTGAATGCCAGGCCGGACAGACTATCTGTTGCAGAGCTGACACAGTGAAGCAACTGAGCTTAACTTTGTGCACTAATGCACCAAGTTTGCAAGCTGCAGTAATCCCAGTGAACTCTCGTCAGAGCGCTATGGCAGTTACCGTACAAAGCCACACTGACATTGAGTTTTCCTCAGGATACAACCACTGTGTGACATCTCATGTGCCTGACTGTCATTTTTTTCTTATTGCCTCTCAGCGCGGTAGCGCGAGCTTGTGTGTTTTTCTCGTCTCAAGTCTCAGCTCACGTGTATGTCTAGCGGCTAGTTTGCGTTAGCCCGCAACGTTCCGAATTCAACTGGCAACTTTGCGCGCGTGGCGTAACATCTCTGAAGTACGTTCGCTAGTTCTTAGTCGAACCAGATATTGACGCGTTATAACGCTTTCCTAACACTCAGTTTGGCCAAATTTTTTTTCAAATTGGCGAGCAATTTTGTCTACTTACCTCATACGTATGGATATTCGGTTCGCCTGATGAGTACATAAAGCAATGTGTACACAAGGATACTTCTCCTAATACGCATATTAATCAAACGCCTTGCAAGCAAGCATTGGGCGCCATGTTGGTCAATAACGGATGTACTTAGCGTTCTCATCGTTGACTCTCCCTAGCCGGTTTCTTGAACTATCCGGCATTTTCTTCTGTATTCCTCTCTTCTGTTCTTCATTGTACCTGTTGTCACTGTTTGCTACAACTTCTCTGTAATGTTTACGTGTCCAATAAGCATTGTCTATTTTTAGTTCCGTTTGTTTTCCTTATTAACTTCTGTCAAACACTTTTCTTCAGTCCATTTTGCTATCCACGGTATTTTCGAAGTCATCCTCTGAAACGAAGCTTGGATGGCCTCTAATTGTGTTTCTACACTTTACTTAATAACCACACACTTCTCGCGGCATATGTACGATTCTTCAATGACAGTGAAATAGTGGAGGAGATGCTTTTGCTAGGAGAATTAAAACTCATACAAAAGGCCAGTCTATATTTGAGGCAGTCAATAGCTATCTGAATGTAGACACTATTCCAACGCAGAACAAGTTGCCTACGCCACAGTTGCTACTGCTGCAATGGCCGGAAGATATGATGTAGGTATCCAATTCAAAAAAGTATTCTACCTTCGGTTCATCCAGAGCACCTACTGGCTAAGAAATTTTGGGATAGCGCCTGAACGATTCACTGTCAACTGTTATACAAGTAGACAAAAATAACTAACCTAAACATGTCCAGGATCAACATTTTCAGCATTTGTGTTAGGATAACAGCAAAGATTTCCATGCTCAACAGGTGAATACAGGAATTAGATGACTGTTTAAGTGTAACTGCCTTCGCCGGTATAGTACACTTCGTGATCACAATCATTCCATTCATTTATGGAACTGATTATGATAGAGAACTGTTGACATCTAGGCCAGAGGTGTTTTATCTGGCTGATGGTTGTGAAAAACTCAACTTATGAAAAAATGCTTCAAAACAAATTGAGTACTCTCATCTCAAGTAGAGAAGTCGTTATCCCACAAAATGTAGGGCATTTTCACATTTCCCAATCATGAAGAAAATGAAGGAAGAATCTTGATTGTCCATGCCAGTCATTTGCAGCACGTCCAAAAGAAATTGAGAGACAGTTTTCATGATCTGATTCACATGGAAATCCTGATTTGGAATTTAGATCCATTTGATGTGCGGTCCTGCTATGATGGAGTTAAAATGCAGTAAAGCATCGTGCAGCTTCAAAGTGACACACTGGCAAGATACAAATTCAACATTATAAAAGGGATATTTCAATAAAGGCTGATGCTCCTAACATATTTCTTAGACTGAGGAGAATAGCAGAAATGTATTTCCTTACATTTTCCGCACATAATTGGTTGAATTTAGATTCAGCAGAGTGATTTCTCTAATAAAATGTAGAAACATATTGGACATCCTAGCTAGAGAGGTTCCAATCTCGCTGTCAAGTTTGGAACCGGAGAAAAGGAAGCTTGTTGAAGGACATCAAACTCAAAGCACGTATTAATCTCTCGACAAACCTAATGTTACCAAGTTACTAAATTTCTTAATCCATGCCATGCCTTACAGTTAAAAGTTAACAATAATTGCATCAAGTGTCTAATATCATGATGATTGTTACATACTTACAGGCAAGTCGCTTGATTTTGTCGCTCAAAATTGTTGGTCATTTTTAGTTTTCTCAAAATGTTTAAAAATCGATATATTTTTTATAATATTTCGAAGGGTTGGGTGCCATGAGAATTTATAAGAAAAGAAGAGCACCACCGAATAAAGGTTGAGAATGCTTGGTCCAATCCATCAGACGCCTTTGAGAAGTCCAGGTAAATTACACCGACTCCTGCTCTACCATCAGCTGCTTCAGTCCAGGTGTTGCGTGCAATTAACAGGTACGTAGTGCTTGAGTGATTTTGTCGGAAGACAGATTGCTCTGGTGCAATCGCGCTGTGAGTTCCCAGATAATGCATGCGGACATCAGCGAAGATAGACTCCAAAACCTCGGACAGCTTGGGAAGTAGCATTATCGGACGGTCAATGCGACTACCTCATTTAGGATTGGGAGTGAGGACCCCTCAATTTCATATTGTTGGTGGATGGTTTCCCACCATATAGTGCTGAGAAAAATATAGTCAGAAGTTACGCCGGATCACTGGTTGCTGCTCGGTCGAACGTTATCGACACCAGTAGAGCTGTGGATACGCAGAAACAACACATTATTAACACAGTTACTGCAGTCAAAGTGATATCGGCTAAAGCTATTGTGGGAAAACAGAAACTGGGATAACCGTTGGGCCAGTTACTATGGAGAACGTATGTGATTAATGGAACCGTAAGAGATCGGCTGCTTCCGTTGCTGATCGCGTGCACTCGCCAGTCGTGAGCAGTGCTGGAATTCCGCGTTGCATCACACCAAGGCCATAAGCATGCCTGTATGAGTTTGCGGTTTGAGCAGTATTGCCGTTTGAACGTGCTGAAAATATGCTCCTCCGCGTTTGGTTTTAGCACTTACAAATCTAGACGCACACTACTGTACTTCCACTTTTCTAAGTCGGATGTACAAGCGACATCTAGTGAATCTAACATTATCGTATTATTTGGCACACACCATCGTCCCATCCGGTACTGCGATTTCTACAAGAATTTCATTTAATTCTAGGCATCCCTCAAACTCATTTTCGAGTGCATCCAATATTTTATACCAACGTTTGACAGAGTGCTATTACCTGTATCCAGCCATTCCTTTGCGGTTAGAATCCGACACTCCGTTTGAGAGCTGTAGCTTGTTTAGCAGTCAACATCTTCCCAAACCAAACTAACACGAACTCTACCCCACCCGTCAAAACTCAAATTCTACCACAGCTGACCCGGACCGATCGATAGCCCAACACCCGTCGAACGTGTGTTGCCCCCCGTCGGTTTTGTGTAAAACTGTCACCTGTATGAACCCGCTCGGCATTTGCAACATACCGCTGAGGCTGACGCCTCGGCAAGGTATCGCAACACAGCAATAAGGAAACCGATGTGTACACAATGCATACAGCCGTAAACAAAAGTTGTTTGGGCTTTGAAATCATGTTTCAAGGCTATTCGGATTGCGTTAACTTGTAATAAATGCGGAAAGAAATTTTATCCCCGGTGCGTAGATATATATGTAGCGAAAATAAAAGAACTGCACTGCACATCAGAATCCATTTGCTTTTTTACTGAATGTATGATTAACCTATCCGTGCAGTGCTAACAGAGAACTGTGACAAACTAACAACCTTTGTGAAGCGTGCAACCGCTGATTTGGCGGTCGCTTTGGCATCAGCAGCAGCCGCACTCGACTCATGTTGCTTAAGCGTGTACTCAAACTTTGAACAAAACAGCTAATACCAGTGTACATCTGACATCGTTTATTAAGGACAACAAACACGATAACTAAAAGGCAGGCAAGAGGAACTGCCAACCCTAGCAAGTCCAATGTTGAATAGATGGGTCATTACGGTTGGTATGGCTGTGTCTCAAGATATTTTAAAGAATCCTGTTTTACTTACAGGTACCGAACAGCGGAAAACTGATGCATCTATCTTCGCTGCACCTCGACCCAAGGCATAGTTGACCGGTATGTCTGTATCCATTCCAAAGGCTGTTGGAAGCGACACAATACCGAGGTGCAACCGAAAACACCGCCCACCATGCATCCAGTGAAAGGAGACACTCTTTTATCCAAAAGTACGAAGATTAGGGAGACGCAAATCTCGATGAAGATAATATGCTCCAAAGTGCCTGAGTCAAAGGCAAACTTAATCAAAGATAAACTATTGGACGAGCTGAAACACTGGGAATACATATGCCAAGCATTGGGAATTCAGGCCAAAGACGCTAGCTTATATCGTATCATCAGCCACCCAAACTTAATTCACTATGCCGATTCGAGTCAACTTCAGCTGACATTACTATCTGGTGATGAAGCCGTGACCGCCCACTTGTCTGCTCACCGACTTCTTAATTTGTCATGCGGAATTTCTATATTCCCTGATACCTTCTTAGGCGAGCGTCGACAAAAGATGCACAACCCAAGAGAACACCGCAAGCAAACCGACGTCTTGGTCCATTGTGTCCGGAAATCCAGTCATCCAAAGCGTCGCAGGTCCATACTCATGACTTGGAAGCTTGGCGCTACACTCGTGAACCACTCTCTCCCCCATGTGAGTGACAACACAACGTCAAGGTTACTAATGTCACAAACCTATAAAAGATGAGGCCCATGGTTACTTAATGACCTACTCTACTCAAACAAATGGTGGAACAGGTGCTTGGAATTTGGCAGTCCCGCACCAAATTACCATCAGAAATACGGCTGAAGTCTGTCAAAGTCAGGCCATTACTGGCTGAGGGAACACAAAACCAGCGAGAAGTTTTCGCTAGTACTGCTGTCTGCATTTCTGAACCTGAGCGTAATAAAACCCCTTAGCTGTGCGAAAAGGAAACAACAACAAATACGCCACAATTCGTTTCCGAAGGTTTAGGTAATTGGTGCTCTATTCAACCGACCGAAACAGGTTTTGAGCGTTGGAAAGGAATACATCCGAAAAACGATTTCCAGCTAGCCCCACACGGGTCGGCGTAAACTAAGGGAAAATGTCTTTGTGTACAGATACGCATCTAGAATCTGTTGCTCTAAATCGTTTGTATACAAAAGCACACGTCCTTCTCAGTAACTCGGCGAAGGTTCGATCTCGTCAAAACTCAGTGTGTTTGGATTTCATCGTGGTAACCAAGACATGAGGTGGCTACTGATATCGAGATCGCCTTACCTAATATATCACTCTTGCAAAGCGATCGACCCACAAAGTGTGACAGTGTACTTCCTTACTACCGTTGCGACATACACATCGGCCGCGTAAACGGCCCTAGTATTGAAACCGTGGACGAATTGTGGTGCTCCCCATATATAAGGCGATAGATGCCCGGTGGCCATTGTATACCGTCCACCAATCTTCACTTTATAAATCGACCTGACTTTAGCTTCTGCCATGAAAAACCTACTTGCACGATCTTACAGCTACGTTCTCGTGGTAGCGCACTTTAATCTGTACGGTCTAGACACACTGGTCACGCTCGGTGAGCAATTCAAGGCGGAACTGCAAGACCTAATCGCTGGTTCACCGCTGGACAAACATGTTACTTCCCCAACAGTTTTCAGGACAAAAAACGGCCTTCTTGGATCTCTTTTTCATCAACGAGAATTTCATGATCAACGTAATAACAACGTGCACTCATTTGAGCCGCAGCGATCATAGGACTCGTGTGTTCCATTAGATGTCCTACGCAGAGTATCCTAATGAGAATGCTGAGGAACCTAACATCGTAACCAAATATGATGACTTGTCCGACCTCATTGGTGCAATAAGCGGGTCGTTCCTAGCCGAATGGTCCCCTGAGGTGGCCTGTAGAGAATTCGTCAACAGATTCAACTAGCTCATGGCAAGCACATCTCAGACTATAATTCATTGACCTGAAAAGGTGAAGTCCTCCGTAGGCAGCAGGACACGTAACTATATGACATTGAAAAACTTGGCGTGGCTCACCTACATGACCTATCCGAGCGAAGACACCTGGGATTTCTACACAACACGAAGGAAAGACTGTGTCAAACTTGTCTGGGAGGATAAACAAAAGAACCAACAAGACCTAGTGGAATACCTTGCTCTAAATTAAGGCTTCTAAATAGACATGTGAACCAATTGCACCGGGTTCAGCGCGAATTCCTGCTCCACACAAAGCACATGAGACGGCCAAGATTCTTAGACAAAATGTCTTGGCCATTTTCTTTGTATAAAGTTTTGTCCCAAAATCTGTTGTCGAAGTTAATTTACAGCGTATGTAAAAATAAATAAACGGTATATTTCTTCTCCTGCGAGACACAGGAAAAATACCATCCTGATAAATGGGCAAAACAAAGTTGGATAATGGGGCGATTTTCAAGATCTGGTACGACCTCATTAAAGTGTTTCAGTTGCTCAATCATTTAAATGTGATAAAATATGGAGAATTTGAATGCATGAATAAAACTTGTTCAGCCTTCAGGTCAAGTAAAGTAATACGACCCTTTATGCGACCTTCACCAGGAGAGGTGCTTCCACACTTCATTTACACAACTCATCAGGCTATGAGCCGTTATGGCTCAATGCAAGTAGCCAATGTTTTGACTCGATTTTTTCTTGTTGGCTGTTGGCATATACAATTTTGTCATCAACGTGGCGACAAGCTTTACACAACTATGTATAAATTTTCGGGTTTTTGGAGCACCTGCCGTGTGTCTTGGATTGCGACGCGCAATCTCACTAGTTGCGTCGGTTGACGTTGAAGTCAGCCTCTGCCAATACGGTCAATAGGATCGTCAGTGAAGTGGAGGGTTTCGGTGTGGCTCTCTCCCATCCCTGCACTCCACGACTGACGGTTTCGTCTTTGATTAGACTCATCAGGTAGAGATAGCCGAGCTGGGAGTGGAACTCGGCGCATAGTGCTTGGCGACTATGGCCATGAGCACTAGGATATTGAGCTCCGCGAGCAGTGTTTGACACAGCGGTTAGTAGTAGATTTAGATATGTATAAATTTATATGGAGGCTTATGTAAGATATCTAGCTGTGCACATCACACAGTTATCACTTAGCTAATTTGAGTCTAGCAGTTTTAATATCCGCCAAGGAATTCGTGCCAATTCGAAATAAATGAGTGTAATGTATTTTTGGAAGCATTTGTCTCTCACCTCGGGAGATCAGCGCAGCCTTAGTTAACAGAGAAAAATGAGAACTAAACAAAAAGGAAAGTGATGAAGGAACAGTACTGAGATTATGGGCTTTGGTCCGAAGTTGTACGATACAGATTGTACAAATTATCACTGAAGTCATAAACCCTCAGAAAAATAGTTAGGTGGCACTTCGCAGGGTACAAGCGAAGCTGTTCAGTTCTGACACTCGTAAATCCAGCCCAGATAACTCTGGAAATAGGCACGGCCGGATGCGCAAGTAGCTCTCCGTATCTTGGCATCATCTACAAATATTGGCAGTGAGGATTGAATACCTGCACTGCTGACGATTCCCGAAAGAAGGAAACGGTCGATCAGTATACTTCTGCTCGTGTGAGGGCTGCCTCACATAGTATAGGTACAATAATTTTTAGTTGGTCCATTCAAATCCCTCGATATCTCCTTTTCAATTAATATGCAGACCAAAATGTTTATAATGACATAAGTAGATTGGAGGCTTATATTTGTTTTGTTCGTCGCTGATGAGAAAGCTACTCTGTTCTCTGCAATGCCGTAACGTGCAAGTATGTGGGTGATGAACGGTGCTGTATAACATCCAGGAACTTAGTCACGACAGTCGGTAATATATTCACCGTAGCTCATTGGTTTCAGCCACAGCTTGGTAAGAGTCGAGCTGACGATTCTAACCCAACCGAGGACCTGTGCAATGTTAAAGATTCCAGAAAGTATGAAACGGCCGTACTGTGCTTTTCTGGGCTTGCGATGGCTGTCTGACAGAGTTCAGAAGTAATTACTTTATTTCGCTGACAGGAGGAGTAAACGGGAACTTCTGTGGCAGACAAGCCAGCCTTCAGTTATGATGTCCATTGCCTTGCATCCAGTGGAATTATGTGTACATCAGTCATAAGAACTACCCTTGGCAATTTTACTAAACGGTCAACCGTTAAGTGGACAATCTTAGTGAGATAGCCCGATAATTATAAAAGTCCTAAGCGATATAGTCTTCCCTGTTCCAAATTAATCGAGTACTTCGAGGTTTGCATGAGCTATTGGGACCGTTTCGACGCTAGTTCACGGCACTTGAGGAAGCCGATCGCCAATAAAATATGGTTCCATCCAATCAAGTAATGCATGGTGTTCGACGACCAATATGGCTCGAAACTAGTCGACCTGTCTGTTTGCAGACACCAAACTTGAAAGTAACTGAAGCACAGCGATGCTTGTGTCATGACACCTCGATCACGAGAGGAAATTGGCTACCACTCAATGCTCGCTCATTCAATAGCCCTCAAAAATACAACATGCCATAGTGACAAGTGATCCGTGGGATGATTAAGTGCACGGCTCGTAAGGTATTATAAGTGATCGGTGGAAATTCGTCACATCTAGACTCACTCAGACAGACGACACACGCCCGGAAAAGCACTGTATGCGAGGTTTCATCCGTTAGGGAATCGTCAGCAAGGCGCGTTCCATCAGACCCTGGTAGGGCTCGAACTTGCAAATAGACTGTTGCCAGTCGGTGGTTGAGACCACTGAGCTACGGGGAACGGCAACCACCATGGTAAATAAGTTACTAGACGTGATATAGCGCCGCTCACCATCCACTGACTTACACTTTACTGCTGTGCAAAGGACAGGGAAGCCCTCCCTCACCAAGCGACGAGCCTACCAAACTTTAGCCGCTAAGTAACTTATGACATTATCAGCAGTTTGGTCTGCATATTGATTACAGAGAAGTGGTAGGGGGAGTTGAACGGTATCGGTAGAAATTCGTCACAGCTGTCCACTGCAGCCCAGTAACGTGTAAGTCAGTGGATGTTGAGCGGCGCTATATCACATCTAGTAACTTATTTACGACAATGGTCGCTCACGTTCCCCGTAGTTCAGTGGTCTCAACCACGGACTGGCCATGGTCTAGTTGCGAGTTCGAGCCCTAACAGAGTCCGATGGAATGTGAATTGCTGACGATTTCCGAATGGGTGAAACGCGCGTACAGCGTATCTTCAGGCGTGTGATGTCCGTCTGAATGAGTCTAGCTGCGACGAATTTCTACCGACAACATTCAACTCCATGTGGGTTGGTAGTAATTACTCATGGTCTAAAATTTATAACTAGAA
>CALYDF020000509.1:0-44266 GCA_944474145.2 Dicrocoelium dendriticum | reverse complement strand
TGGTCCTCATGCTTTACTCATTTGATCCTACTTATGAACAAAACATCAACGGATCAGCTGTTCACCAACGCATTCTTCACTCCAACGATCTCTTTAACACACTACTTAATTTCTCTCTGGTTCACTGTGAACTATATCGCTTATGCAATTTTGATCATGCCTGCGGAGACGTGCCTAGATATGCTCGAGAATAAACTTCATTCATGCTTTAGATCTAACGGGACCACACGACTGACTACGTCTGTAATGCTCCTGCTTTTGGATCAGCTTATTATGCTGCTATGTAAACCATTGCATTAAACTGATGATGTCCAAAAGCGTGCTCCGCTTTGTCGAAAATAAGTATTTATTTATTTATTTAACTGCTGCTTTTGGCAGGAGATTTTGTCCGCGCACTAAATCCCCATTTTCCAGCATCTGGGTTTTCCTGTCCTTAGTCCATTGTGTTCCTTTCTATTTTTCTGAACCTAATAGCATGGCCGCTGTAAACAGGACATGTCTTTTTAGCTGTTCAGTTGATATTTTTCAAATAATGTTAATTGTTTTCTACTACGTTATCCATTTACAAAATCAAGGACGGCAACTAAGTTTCTGTTCCGATTCACCAGAATAAATGATTTCCTGGCTGTAGTATATGTAACGAGAACGGGTCTGAGGAAGAGGCTTGACGCCGGCGCAATTTCTAAAGCAACATAAAGACGCTCAATATCTCTGAAATGCATATGGCAGATTAAACATCTGAAATGCAAAACAAGATACAATCAACGGTGATCGAGTTGGGACCAATCTTAAAATAACTAACCACACGAACTTACATGCTGGAATTGCCGAGAACTCTATGCTATAAGTTAATTGAAGGCGACATTATCCTTACATCCAGTACAGAAACTGAAATAAGTTATGGATTATCTGTTTAAAGGAATATCGTGTTATTTACTACATTTAACAGGTACCCAACCGAGAAAGTGAAGTGCACGTTTTTATCATTTGCTTCCTTCATTGATGGAGAATGCACTGCTATGCTCCTTTTTAAACACTAACAAAACCCGGTTGTCTGATAGGATTAAACTACATCACAGTGGATGCCGCAAGATCAATCACTGACAACCGGTCAACGAGTATAGAGAAAACGGCGTCCAAAAGTGCTGTGATTGGGGCAGATCGAAGCCCACCATAAGAGGAAATGTGAGGTAAAGGCGATGTCTCATCAGTCTACTCAGATTCAGTGCATGGAGAAGCACATTTGTCCGCATATTTCCTAACGAACTCTGTGCTTCTAACGTTGACACTGAAGCTTTTATCGAATCCTCCGAATACAGAATAGCAAAGGTTATTTCTAAAGTTACTGTCCCATACGCTGGCATAGTAATAAGCAAAAGTGCAAGCAAAATATCCCAAAGTCCGCCAAGCTAAGGCCAACACCACTTAGTCCCAAAATTTCATGCGCAAGAATAAGTAGCTTCACCATATCGCCACATATTTTTTAATCGACCAAAATGTTAGAAAAAACCATCCCCTCTGTGAAACGATAGCTAGTCTCAGAAAAATGCTTAAAACGTCTTCTAAGGAATACGCTGATCCTATGCTCATTAAGCTGTCAGATGCAACTGACGTTACGACACGCTCTCAGTATCGACAGCAACGACTGCTCATCCCACTGCGTGAAACAGCATTTAGAACACGAAAAGAGCTCAACTTCTGGAAAACTATCAAATCGTTTTCATTCTATGGAATTCCATGCAAAACCCACAGGTGCAATTCTCATCCTTAATCTTATCAACGAATTTTCTTAGCCCAAATTGGAATTAATCTCCGCCGCCATCACCACTGATGCTGAAACACACAGGGAGCTATCGTCTTATCAGCAAGTTTCCAAACCTTCCCAACCAAACATATGCAATGTTCTCGGTTTACCTCAAGCCCCACAACGATGTTCAGATAGAGAAATACTGCTGTAGTCGTACACCCTATTTTCTGTGAAGAATTGTTGTTGTCTTCCGAGCGGGACAATCTTGTAGTCCCACAGTTTTCTACACGATCTCTAAATAATAAAATGCACATCATGTGTCATGGTATTACTACCTCACTACCATCTCTACTACATGGTACTGAAACATAGTACATTCCTGTGTACATCATACTTGCTACTAACATTTTTACAACACCTTCGTGTGTAGTCGTCATGCGAACAATGGTGGGGGTGCCCTATTTATGCCTGTGAACTGCCACGCACCCATTCAATGTCAGATCCGCAGAGAAGCAACGTTAATGAATTGTAACTAGTACATTAAAACGGTTTTTGCAAGATGATATCATTCCGTGCTGTCCGATGACATGCGGACGAGCCACCTAGTAAATGATCACAGAAAAAGGAACAACTTGAAAGCTGGCAGAACTATCGAGGAGGCATACAACGTAACAGAATACATCAGAACAAAAGGTGGTAAAACAAATGTCACGGTCCCAAAGGGCGCGTGAGTGCCGTAGGCAGCTGATTTTATAAAACATGGTCAAGACCATGGCGGCTGATGTCCATCACCTCGGAGAGCTTAAGTAGCTTGGCGTTTCAGTTGTAGTAGATGACCATTAACGCCACGATTGGTTCCGGCTGATGACCTGTAACTAGTGAGTGTTTAGCAATTGATGAGGCTTGCAACTTGGAGCTTGGCGCCTGTTCTCTTGTTTGAATTCTCGTAGTGACATTCATCTAATTTTGAATGTGCTCTCCGATCCCCTTATGGAGACAGCGACCTGCTCTGTCAATGTAATTGCTGCCGCAGAGGAAAAACAGCCAATTGCTGGGAAACACGTTAGCATCCAAAAGCAAAGGTTCGTCAAACCTACCCATAATTTGCCTAACCCATTGAACTCTCGCCCACATAGGTGGCCGTATTAAAACCTCAGTCTGACATGTAGTTGTTGTGTGAGCCGTGTCAAGATTTCTGAGCCGCGACATGTGAGGAAACCATTTAGGGTTCAAAATACCAATGGGCCAGGTGAGCCAAACTTGAGAACTGGCAACGGTCGCACGGGCTTGGCCAAGCCTACATGCTGGCCAAGGAAAACAAAGCGACAGACAAACGAAGTTGATATACGGGGACAAACTTTTAAGGCCAAATTGTCCGTATGATGGTATATGTAAGATTCATAAACATAACCATTCCTAATTCCAATAAATCCACTCTGGTCAGAAAGGGTGTTCCTTCCCGTGTTCCCGGGCTGCGTTGGAGGCAGCAACATGTAAGTAGGCGGTAACAGTACAACATTGCGACAGCGCGGGTTTGTGACATGAAAACTTCTGGACTTCTGTGCATCTGTACAATACCCATATTCTATTGAGTTGTCATCAGCACGTGACACTATAATAAGCCAATTTGTAATCATCCATTTTCTGCTTTCGCATACGCCTCTGAGCTGTCTTCCTTTGTTAAATTATTTGAGGTTGAAGTTAAAATGACACATGTTTCTTCAGAAAAGTTGTCTGCCTCACATAGGCTCATCAGTCTCATCTTAGAAACCCGGCTACTGAGATGGAGCAAAACTGTGCACTAACTAATTAGAAGTGACAAGAATTGGTCATTTGTAACACGTCCTTGTAGTAGTGATCGTAAGTTGACATATCTTATTTTCGCGTTAAAGGAGACATTCTCGAAACTCAATCCTCAGCCTATGGCTATGCTGGGCATAGAATGCATAAAGTTAGCTTGGGTTAAAGTTCACTATTGTGCAGATCCAACAGTGATGGAGTAGGGTGTGCGGATGTTCTCCAAACTGTCTGATTTGGCCGCAAAATTTCATCCTCAGGCTTGACGACATCATCAGTGCGATTTATGCGGGCCACTTACAGATCCAAGTAATTATTGATCATTTAATTCTAATGTCAGGAGTCGATTTGTCCATCTTAGCTGACCGTACTACGTACTGCTGGCTAGAATCCGCCTCAATGATCTTCCTTAGTCTTGTTGATCTGGGGCGGAGTATTGGTTTGACCCTCAGTGCTTCACAGACAGTATCTAGATCCAAGTGTCTGTTGAGTGAGTTCTTCCCCGAGTACCAAGCCTCGATGAACTCGCGTACTTTCGTCTTTTGCCCTGCCTACGATCCTGACATGCTCCAAATCACACTGATGATTCTCGGGGTTCATATGTACAAACATCAGGGAGTTCTGGTCATGTCGCCGGATAGCTAGGCTATGCTCATGTAGTCTAGTGCCCGAGCTTTCTTCCTGTCTGGTCCACATAGTATTTGTTACCATTTTCGCAGTGAATTTTTCAAAGCACACCAGTTGTTTCTTCTTTGCCAAGCCCATCCTTACCATTGAAGAGCATGAGTCGGATAGTTTCTGTCGGTTTGTGAGTAACTCTGATTGGGAGTCTAGGATTGGCGAGTCTCGCCATCAGTTCATCGGTAGAAGGAAGTGTGTATTTATCCACAATTATATGCTTGTTCAGCATTCGCAAATCAGTACACACGCGTATAGATCCATCTTTCTTGTGCACTGCAGCAAGAGGATAAAGCGATTCGGAGCACTGTATCGGTTCTGGCAAGTCATCGTCGACCATGTGTTTTAAAGCTTTTAACAAAGTCTCACATTTGCCAAGGGTATGGGTCTATATTGCGGAGTACTGAATGGCCTGTAACCTGTCTTCAAACGAATGCGGTACATCACTTTTGGAACTTTTCCAATCTCCAAATGGAAAAGTTTTGGGTAGCTGGAATGAACGGAACTGCGACCGACATCGGCAATTGTCGTTCGGTGGACGTTGGGCTACGCAGTTAATAGAACCATAGTGTTCCGTCCCAGCAAGAGGTTACTGTCGGTCTAAGAAACGTAGATTTCGACTGCACAATTTTCACAGTCGTTAAGAAATGCTAGAATTGTAACGAAACCAGAATTTGCACGGGACTGTTTGAGTGGCTACCGAAAGGGTACAACGGTTGTTGCACAGGCAGATGATAGAAAATATGTTTGGAGAAGCAATAGGGAAATATTGTGGTGAGTGACGCGGAATCTAGTTCCATTTCTAAACGAATGATTTTCCTATACACTTCTAAAACACAGTGCGAATATCTGAGGAAGGCCATTTAGGCTTCTTAGCAGAACAAGAAATCGAACATTTACCTTCACAAATGTCAAATATTGTCTGCTTAAGGTTGGTGGGGGTTGGCGAAATGTTACTGGTAGAGGGCTTAACACGTGATATGGTCGGTAACGACAGACTGGCAAAATGTTCGGACCCACAGCAGTTCCGACACCTTGCATTTCTGGATGGACATACTTGACTATTTGTGCGATTTTCAGCCTTCCCACAGCGGTAACGCTTGCTACCACTTGGGGATATCGTAGCAGATGATGTAGAGTTCAAGTGGTCGATCTCAGTAGACAAAATGGTGGAAAGAAAAAGTTTACTTTGTTCACTAACTTTGACCTTCGCACGAGCTATGTCGCAGGCCCGATCTCGAGAGAGCTTGTCAGCGTCCCCTATTAAAAGACTCTCTGATGCGAGAAGCGGACAGGTCGGAAATCAGTTACTGTATAAACATCGTTTCTCCCAACTTTTTCTTGGGGACACTGCCATAGTTACATTTTCGCACAGAACAGACAAGACGGGATATGTTGTTCAAATGTTCACCGGGTGTTTGCTTCATCTGGGTGAATTTGTAGCGGGAAATGTATGGGTTCATACACACGCCCCAAGAGAGAGCCACGAATGCATCTTTCAAGGTGGGCTTCTCGTGACAATTCAGGACATCAAATATACGTCGACCTTCAGAACCGAGATGCAGCCAAGGGAGCTTCAAAGTATCCTCTGGCTTTAACATCATTGATCTGTTCAGGATCGAAAGAACTGATATGTAATCCGAGGAAGTAATTTTCCAATCCTCCTTTAGATTCTGCCGTTGGGGTACTGGCCGGATCCGTCTAGAATTGACTAGGGGCTGTGCTGTATATATATTGGCAGGCCGTGAAGCCACTTGTTTTGTCCTTGAAAACAGAACAAGTACTCAGTAGACAGAACGGATGTATGGACACAATTAACACATAACAAAGGTTATGACGTAAATCATTCACACAAGCCAGTCGGCAGCAAGCACGCATTCGACGAATGACCGCTAATTAGGCATATGATTCACGACCAATCAATAGCTGTGAACAATAGTGGGAAGTAATATGACAACACCACAAAATATGACACACTATTATTGACTGATGTCACCTCGAAAGTAAGGCTTGTCAGGGGTTTGTAGTAATTAACATGTGTTGGTTTGGAGGGTCAAGTTTCGACTACACGGTGTGTGATTGGGTTGCGACGCGCAATCTCAATGTAATGAACTGTGATTCACATTGAAATGAACCTTAGTCACTGTGATCACTGGGACCGTATTCAAAGTAGATGGAAATTGGGTGTTGCCCACCCGAAAACACTGCAGTGTTTTCGGGTGGGCAACACCCAATTTCCATCTACTGCGTTGGTTTGGTTATGGTCTGCATTTGGAGTGAGCTTACGTCATTCACCTATGTCGGGCACACGTTCTGTGGTTTGTCTAAGCTATGTTAACACGTTTACTTTGTGACACACTGCGGTTTTAGGGTAGCTAACAAACGGCAGAGAGAACGTATTCGTGGTTACAATGTTTGTGGGCGTAGTGTCTGGGGGAGGTAGATGAAAATGGTGGTAGAATTGCAATTTGCTAACACTTGCAGGGTGTTAATTAAAGGGCTGCCCGAAGTTTCTATAAGGGAAGTATGAAAGTGTCTTACTTATAATCGGAGCTTAATGTCTGACGTAGGAGGAAACCTTTTTGCACCTGGTAAATTGTGTATTCCTCATAGAACACCTCAGTTGCACGGGATTATTGATCCGGTTGCTATCGATCACATGATTTCTCCGGTAAAGAGCAGCGTTACAGTTAGGTGACTCTGTAACTTTGTTTTGTTTTTGAGTTGCTCTCAGTATACATTTTTGTTTGGACGCAATTTTTTGCTTAGGGGTCCTAAGTTCATCTGCATTGTCATCATGCCTGTAATCAGTTAGAGGCACGTTAGCTGCCGTCTGAGTACTAGAAGGTACTTCGCTGCTTCCTGCGGTCGCTGTGGCATTAACGTTATCTAGTACAATTCCCGGATTATCTGTGTTTGTCTGAGGCGAACTATGACCAGTAGATTTGCAAAACTTTTCCAAATCTAAATTCGAGATCGAAGTCATAGAGCAATCTGAACTTCAAACTTAAAAACTCACGCACGGGTACAAGTCTAAATCCACAGTAAGTTAGTCCCTGACTTCTATATAAGTTTGGTGCTTAACTATATTACAGAGTGACTTGGTTATGGGACTGGACCTACCTTACCATTATTTCGCTCTGAAGGGGCGGTTTATCAAATTTTATCATGATATGCTTGAACTCAGTATTGGTAGCAGTTAAACTCCTTCTGTGAAATAGTTGGGAATGGTTGTCTTCTGTAAATTTAAATAGGACTGGACATGCGTACTTAGGGTTTGCTTTCCTTAGGCGCGTAAGGTGACAGTTTGTTCCACTCATGCTACTCGCACTGAGCAAGACACGCCTCATAGCTTCCGGGTGTATTTGTCTGGTTTATTAAAGATGACAACATGTCTAACCCGATGTATCCTTTTACAAACTTCCGTGGTGAGAGATGAAAGAAATGATACTGCTGCTTGCAAGTGATTTGTATTGGTCTTATCAGGCACACTCACTAAGTATGATACTGAAGTCAGTTTACTACGTCTATCTCATATACTAGAGCGTAGATTTTGGGTGCAATTTCAGGTGTCAGGAGTAGAGCCGTGTTCTTAATTTAGCATCACTCGTTAACCGGTTCCTGCCATTTTCCATGCGGTCTCCTACAACCAAAGTTACATTTTGGTCAGGAGTATCTGAATATTTTTTAATTCCGAGCTTAGCAGTACTCGGCTTACGGCTGGCTACCTGAAGCTTTTTGTCACTTGTTTTCGGAGGTACAGATGGTTTTCTCATCAGCATAAAGAAACAAATCAAATGGCATACCTAACCTCAAAGTTCAGCTATAAAAACTCAGAAAGATTTAAGAAGAAAAACTTCCTTAATTACAGGATAGAGATGAAACAATATGTGGAGCTACCTTCAAGTAGAATTAATACGAGAGACACAATACAACCCTGATTAGTACAACGAAATTGTAACACACGCGCCAAAACTCACCGCTTTCAACTTTATACCGTCCTATTTCCTCAATTATTTTGGTTGATCAGTTGCGTTTGCGCCAATTCTGATGTCAGTCGTTGACGAAATAACGTAGGTGACAAAAGTTTAAATATACTTCGTGAAGCGCGGCTTGTTTGGTTCAGGATAACGTGTTCAGACGCCATGATCTGGCAGATACCGGTGCTGAAAACGCCCGTCAGTTGTGGGTCAGGCGATGTTTGTAGAGCACCTGCACTCTCCTGCCACAAACTCCAGTTTATGCGACGAGGTCTTAGGTTGACATCACTTACGCCTATCGAGGTCACTTTGCACTGTCACGCGCTCATTTACTGTCATGGTAATTCATCACATATCCAAATCATCAGCGATGAGCGGAACATTTTAGAAGATCTCCCGCGCGATATAATGTACAATCATAAACATGCGTAGTCAGATTACCCGACCATGACGTACACCGTGATAAAATCTATTAAATCTGACAGAACACCACAAATTATAGCATTCAGACGAGTTCGAAGGAGGAAGTCAACTACTCAAGCAATTGCAAGCTTGCTGATTCCACAGCTTCAAAAACGGTGAACTTCAATGATCCATACGCCTAGAACTCTGGAAAGCTAAAATTGAAGGCGTCGACTTCTATCCCTAAATCAAATGCTTGAGTGCAGCATACATGGAAGATCAGCAGATTCGCGTGATGCTTGACCGTTTTTGGTGAAATCCGTGTTGGGTACTAATGTGTCACAGTGTCGTAGATTTTACTTTTAGGAAATTTATAGTAATTCACGGGCGCTGTGCGACTTTCACTTTCAAAGTTAGGTGTGATGATTCCTTATTGCAGCCACGGTGAAACTGCGCTTCCTTAGCACATCGTGAGAAGCAGTAGGCTAGCTGTTTAATCACATTCCTGTTGGTCATTTTTAACACCTTCTGGGGAATGTCTTCTGCACCATGCAAATTGTTCTCGCAGAACTCATCTGTTGCCTCCGTATATTTTAGTAGAGATTGTGTTGTACTGATAAGTGGCAGGGAGTGCAAATTTCAGTATATTTTTATCAGATTCGTGTAGATAAATCAAAATTACATACGTTGGCCTTTTATTGCACAAGATCGATGCAGCTTGCTGCCAAAGTTGGTAAATCTATACGGTCCTTCAACGTAGCTGTTGACAACAGTACAATCTATTAAAAGTTCAAATGTGGAACATTCTCAGTGACCCATCAAGAACGCTAGATTGGTGCTATCAAAAATCGCTAAATAAAAATAATAAATATGTGGATACAGTGAAAACTTCAACTTCGCAGGCACACACATTCATGCCGAGTAGAAGATAATTAAGCACCAGTCTTCCTAATTTTAGCAAGCTGCAATTTTATTTCATCTCTGTCCACGATTTTAATGTAAGATTCAACTCTGCGCCCGTTGGATTATTCAAATGATCGTCTTCAATGGGGATAGGGTGGTTATACAACAAATACCAAGGTTAAGTTGGTCCATATTATCGACAGAATATGAGTTCAGCTGACCAATGGTAACTGAGGGAATCTAACTTTTCAAACATTTTGCAAACAACATATGTAAAACGGGCTGTGCGTACCGTTATCAATACTGTTGGTTGGCTCAGCGCAGAACATCGATTCGTCTGGTGGTTTGACTAGCAGAAGCGTACATGATGCAGTTTAGAGATCCAAACTACTAACGCCGTTAAACGGCTGTCGTAAAATGTTATTGTCTTAGTCATTAATCATCCAGAATGCAACTCTTCGTTGCAGCCTTACATACCCCTAAAGAACGTGGCTGCACCTATTTAGATAAAATTTAAGATCATATTTTCTTGTATTCGCTGGATAGGCTTTCAAGTTTGTTTTGCACTTTCTTCCAGACGGCATGTACTTGCCACAAATAATAAAAGGTATAATACAATGCTTGATGTAATATTTTTTCATTTGTTTTGATCCAGGTAGCTACAGTATCACTGATGAGTAAAACAGATTATAACTAAAAGCAAACAATGGATTTTTAGTTGGTGATAAAAGGATATAATTAACAATCAACAATTATGTTGTAGCGTTTACCAATTAAAAATTTCGATAAAATTTGGTGCGCTAATCATAAAGTTTAACCACACCACTTCACAAGGATGGAGTATGAGCTTATTCGTATGTAGGAGAGGCTGTCTCTGAATCAATATCTCATGACAAAATAGCATCGCATTATAAATGCTAGAATATTGTTCACAACGGATGTACCAAATGGCTTTGTTTAATAATTTGCCATAAATATCATAATGTATCTCAAAGTAACTTGAGGTCATCTATTAGAATATGGGCTTAAATTGTCACGTATCATTACATCGATACGTTTTCCTATGTAGGGCAGCTATCATGTAAACAAAAAACGCGAAAAAGCAATCCGCACAATCTTTTCACTTTCTGTCATCTTTTATGTGTTTCTGTGTCAAGTAGGTTGCTAGAGGTTCGATTACACCCAGCGTATTTTAATCACTCTCTTGCACATAATATACTTAGTTTATGCTTCATGGAACATGTTTTTATTTCATAATGCCTACCAAATCAATTTTAACTTATCTAAATTTAATAATCCTGAAACTTTTGTGGACTACCAACTTTCATAATGTTTTATGCAACTCGGATTAGTATAAACTGATTCTCGTCTTTATTTCACAGTGGAAATCGTCGATCGCAGCAACTCCGGTAGTGACAAGTGAGACTGATCACTAGTGACATTATGTGCTCCATATCCGCCTTATCTGTTCTGCCCGATAAAATTGATCACGAAAAGCTAGCTGCTCCCTTAAGTGAGAATGTGAGGCTTGTATCCGTCCAAAGCGGCTTGCATGCCTTAATTTGAAACAAATATAAACCGTTTTTGGTCATTTGCAATATTCGGTGAATAATCGCACTATTCTCACTAGCATTTTGCGAATGTGACATCTAGGTAAATCTCCATCTAGAATCAAGTGTTAGATAGAATTAATTCGTTGTACTTTCTTGAAACCAAACTTTATTTTTAAACACAAGTTGTCTTTAATTATAAATCTGTGGATGTATATATCGTGGCGGTTTGACAACTTAAAACGCTCGATTGCCGTTACTGTTAACTATCTGCTGCATCACAGATGGGAGTTGCATATCGTTTTAGAGTTAAATTATCTCGGACTTGTAAATGCGTTTCGATTAAGCAGCATTCGGTGTCCTCGTGGGTCATCCAGGCAGGTTACTTGAAGTCCACCGAGAACATTGCAGTATATTTGATCTTTATACTGAAATCATCAAATTGCTTTCCGTCAAAAACTGTACGAAATCTTTAGCTCTCGGATACTTTCCATGCGCTCAAAAACAAAATATGGACTTCATGACATAATATTTGTACCTTTAGATTAGAAAGTTTCATGCATCGAAAGCTACAACGAATGCGCGTTGTTGCTAGGTTACGTGTTTACCATCGAAATACAATGTTTTCTGAGTCAGGCGTATCGTGTCTGTTGGTAATCCATTGGCTTGACTAAGAAACAATTCACAATCTTCAGTAGAGAGAAAGGCCTTAATTTGGTCAATAAATTAAAATTGCATTAAGTCTCCTAAACTGATACCGGCCCAATAATGCAGTGTGCTGAATGACGGTTGCTCCCCTGTCTTCATGGTAATGCATATTATGCGTAAAATTTGCAACTGTACCACAAAAACCGATTCAAGTCAGTAACATCCCGCTAACTTCCTCAAGTAAGCTCAACCGGGTAATTATGATTCCCATTTCGCAATATGCACTATTTCGTACAGCTTCCATTTGTGCCGATCGGCGCGAAGGCTATATATATATATATATATATATATATTAGAAGACGTAGACTGTGAGGTGAATCAGTCATTTCGTGCAAGCTGCTCAGCCACAAATGGTGCAGACACCATAGATATACAAAACACGCCGTCATATTGCATCGATTTTTAGCCAACCTTTGGCCAATCGTCACGCCTCACACTGACACGGTAGGTTGAGATTCACAGTCCAATGTTTCTGCACAAAAAGCAGTGGCCGCTCTCGATCGACCATGATGGCTTCTAGTAGCCTGCGATTTTGGGGTCGCTGATTGCGCATCAGGAAAATGAATGACTCATCGGGTTAACTCAGTGCACAGTGCACCGAAACTGCCTTGTGATTACCAAAGCAGTTCGGTTACCCAATTCACCCGATTTCGCCTTCGCCGAGCCCATCCGGCTGTGCAACCACTTAGGACTATGGTCAATGGTCCTGACACCTAAACTTCGGTTAGTGCTCCCGGCATAGCAGTGTTCGCAGCCACAAGTGAACTTGTATAGGCAATGGGACATGTAATGCCTCGTTGTCTGTGCTTTGATGGAACAGATAAATGGTGGTTTGTAAAGGGCAATTCTTGTTTCGTATATATATATATATATCCATAGTAGAGACCTAATTCACAAAAATGCTGTTAACGACCATACGTGCACATTGACTGCGCAGTTCACATATCATAAAATAGACGGAATAACCTAAAGTTCCTAGGAAATGATGCATTATTGCCAAAAGTTAAAAGTTTCATTTTTTAGTTTATCTTCTAATGTCTTCGCAACGGGCTCCTGTTCAAGTTTAGTTTCTCACAAATCATCTGATACGTTTTGCATACATATATACGTGTGCAATTAATTTTTATATTCTGCGAGCGCTGGGATGCGCATTATTACAAAGAATAACAGTAATATATTCCTGACATACAGCTTTGAATCAATTAAATAATCCGCTGGCAGCGGGTGGTATATAGGACTCGGAAAGATAGTTAGTATATCTTAGGTGCAATTTTTGTTATTGACAGAATGGACACAGCCTTTTCTTGTCTTACTGCCCCTATTCTGCGGCCAGATTCCCTAACATCTGGCCCTCCACTCATCTGTTCGAAGGGGTGCTTCTCTGACATCCGCTCTCGTTCGCTTCGTCACTCGCTGTCTTCTATTAACGCCCTTGTATACAGTCCTTGAAGTGCAACCTTATTTGATTTCTGTACTGGTACTCGGTTATTTACTGACTTAGGGTGATATTCATTAGTCCTCCCAAACATGGACCCTTGTTTGCATGCGCGAGATTTGAAGCTTTTGATATTGTGCAGTTTGGGCAATTTCGTTCAATTTCCTGGATGTTCTAGTTACATTCATTCGATAGTTTTTTTACTCTTATTCTATTATTTCGTGTTTCGAAACTTCACTATGCGTAACGTGCACTCAGCACATGATTTGTTTCACAGTGCAAGCGTGCTACCTACGACTGTTCCTGATTTCTTGGGCGTAACCCATATATTTGGCGTGCCATCTTCAAAGTAGGGCTTCTTAATCGGCTACGTCTGAATTATTCAGCTTCTATATAATAAATAAAAAATTTCTCGGCAATGCGAGAGGCGTCAAACAGGCAAGGTCGACAGCGTACAGTCGGGTGCAACACAACGAACGCAGGTTGGTTATGAAAACGATAGACGACGAAACAGTTTTCGCCATACGGATAGGAAAGGTGACACGTCAGCTAAAATCATGAACCCGGTCCAGGAATTAGAGCAAGTTGGCAGTAGTTTGAATTACTTGGTAATATTTGTAAGCGGCAAGGCAAGCCAAGGTTGTGACCTTGACTGGCGTGGCGTGCTAATCACACAAATCTTGCTCTGGCACACTTTGTCGATTTGCGAAAACAATTTTTTCTCACAGTCAAGCTCTTTTAATCATCCTATTAAGCTGAAATAGTGCCATCCATAACTACCAGTTAATTGGATATAAGACCAAAGGTTCGACATTCCCGGTTCTTTTGTCATTTTGGTTCTTTCCCTGAGTGCTCAGCTGCCAAAATTTATCCTTTCGGAGTCCAATAAGGCTACTTCTCGTTTCATCCGCAAGATCACGCTAAAGGCTCTTCAGTAAGTCTACATTCTTCTAAATCCTTGCTCTACAAAGCAGATATTGGAGAAAACCTCCTCTCTTACGTTTACCCCGGCACTGCTTACAACCAACCTTCGAAGTTATTCGACTTACACTCTAGTCTCGCGTCACCGAAAGCTGGTCGATAACTACGCGCAAAACGCTGCGTGTGAATTCTCTTTACCCACCAGTGACACATTGTGCCGTCTACATCGGACTGGTGGCTTGACCCAACACTTGACTTGCGAAACGATCACCTGTCTGACAAACACGGTCGAACGTGAGCTGGTAAGTTCTTACTGTTCTATATTTGAGTCCCAGAAGCATCTAGCAATCCCTACGAGCTAGCCCTCAGAATTTTTAGACCCCAACAAGCTGTGCACTTGCAAATGGCTGCTAAATCAAGAAAAATGTACGCCACATCGACTAGAAAAAAGAAGAAAAAACAGGACACCGCATCCAAACCATTGGCTTATACGTCCAAGATCCTGCCCGATATTGTCAAACAAATTAACCTCCTCGAGGAAAATGTCAATTCGTAAAAAAGAAACGGGGAATTTGGCACTAAGTACGATCAAACTTTATCCTTCTGGGAAATAATCAAAGACTCATCTAACGTGAATTTGGATGGACTAGGTACGGCTGGTTCATTCTTACCCCTCATCACCTCTGAGACCCAGGAGCGCGAGTGCAGATCAAAAAATGTGTTTATATTCAATATACCTGATAGACTGAGTACCGAAAATATTAAAACCGCCCTCCTCACCGCTTGCAACATGGATCGGTCTAACTGCGTTTGTATAATACTTCAGAAAAATGCAAAAATGCAGTTGTGTCCGGTTTTATTGAAGTTCTCTGATGAATTAACTGTTACCAGTTTTCTGAGATTCAAGCGGCTGATTACTGTAAGAACCAAAGCCCAAAACACTATAGTTAGGAACGATCAAACACTGCAAGGAAGACGTCTAGCTTTTAAAGAAATGCCTCCAAACGTATTAAATTACTATCCACCTAGTCACCGAATGGACAGTTAATTAGATCTTGACAAACACCGTTAGTATCCTTGAGAGATCCTCCACATGCTACAACCTTTACACTTGCAGCTCATAAACTGTACAGCAATGCACCTATTGAATCCTCAGAAAAAATGAAACGACCCCAGTAACTGAAGCCTACTGAGCTAACAGCCAAAACTAACCCCATCTAGGCTGCTTCATCTACGAGTAATGTGCGCATGAATGATATGTGTACTATAACTGTGTCCCCTACAGTGCAGA
Source organism: Dicrocoelium dendriticum (assembly GCA_944474145.2). Classification (NCBI taxonomy): domain Eukaryota; kingdom Metazoa; phylum Platyhelminthes; class Trematoda; order Plagiorchiida; family Dicrocoeliidae; genus Dicrocoelium; species Dicrocoelium dendriticum. The sequence continues at coordinate 28,854 of CALYDF020000509.1, read as the reverse complement.
ACCATATAGCGAAATTCTCGATTAAGGATCTGCGAAACAAGGAAATTCCCCGCAGTCAACTTAGATATAAATGTGCCGCCTCCGATCAAGAGATCACTATAAATCATGGAATGGCTCTCCATCAACACATGATAACGTCCAACGCGGAACGTCTCCGCAACAACAAACTCCAGAGCATCGTTATGACGCGCTAAATCAGTCCAGGAGAAGTAACGATACTGTGAGTCAACTAGTGATACTAAACCTGGCTGTAGGATTAATGGCAGAAATTAGACAGAACATTCTCACATCCCCCAACTGTCTCCAAACCCAAATTGGCAGCACACTAACACAATTGGAACTGCAGTCAGTGACGGTAATTTGAAAATTCCTAGGACATTGTGTACCAACGTCACTAAGCCTAAACTAAGTACGTCGTACGAAAACTAAACTAGAAACTACGAACAGATAAACCTAGACTTACGCACGGTCTGGGCAGAAGAATAAAACGAATTATCCTGTAACCGTGGTTCTATAAGGCATAATAAATACAGTACATGACTTACGAATAGGTTTCGCAATCGTAATGCAAGTGGGCAGAAACTGTCCAGCGTGGGGCGGATCGAGGATTTGGGCAGTGTCACAGTAACATAATAATAAGAATGATCTTGAAACCTCAAGGATGTGTCAGTGATGGAGTGTAAGAAATAAATATGCGATATGTTAACCGCTTGTAAAACACAGAAAAGCAGTGTAAATGTGCAAGATAATCAGGGGAAAGAGATACCCTGTCCTCATTTAAGCAATCCAGTTTGGGTATACATCAAAGTTCCTTTTGGACTTTACACATTGCCTACTCCGCATAATAATATCTCTCAGCTACCACCACAACAACTAGTCTATGCCCTGCCGCCATTCTCTCCCATGGAAATCCCTTAAGATTATGTTAAAGTACACCATATCTCACAACATCACCCCTCCACCATTGGCATTTCCACAACTAGGCCCCATGAACAAACAGATGATCTCTGTACTAAAACACATTCTTCGATGGAGTCAGTACAACCTAGAGATCGCCAAATTACAAATGCCACATTGTGGCAGACCAACAATAACAATTCTAGCAAACAGTCTCTCTTAACCCACCCGAATCACCACTTTCCGTATATTCTCTACATTCCGCTGTTATAAACCTTCGTTGCCCACTGCATAAATTGCATCTTCTTATAACTTTCGTCTGTTTTAATATTCCCCATTTTGTTTTCATCACCGAAGCATGGTGCAATTCAGCTATAATTGACTCTCAGCTACAAGTAATCGGCTATCACCTGTTTCGAATAGATCGTCTGAGCAAATGAAGAGGAGGATGCACTATCTACATTCGAAATGATATCACAGTGATGCCTGTTGCTCTTATGGCTCTCAGTGACCTAGAACATTCGTTGTGGTTGACAAGTCTTTTCGGTGACCTACTACTGCGTTGTGTCTATAGATCTAGCACCACCAATCACCATACTGAACACCTAGTTGATGCTATCAACGCTGCCTCAAATATTTTCTACAAACGTATGTTTGTGTGCGGAGATTTCAACTTACCGCATATTGACTGGACGACGCCCACACTTAAAGTGTCCAGAAGTCTCATTGGAATAATCCATAGCATTCAGACCAATGGTTGGACTCAACAAGTTAATCAACCTGCAAGAAGAGTCAGCCCATTAGGCTTGATGTTCATCATGGGCATTCAGTCAGTGCTCTTCACTGAGTCCACAATATTGTTCTATGAGGCATGAATATTAAAATAGCGAACAAACTACGAGTTACTAACAAGCCTACTCGTTGCATCCATCTCAATGACTGGATCATATTTGAGAATCTCCTCAGTACCTTGAGTTGGGACAAATTCTTCTTAACGCATAATCCAATCTTAGCCAGGAACGAATTTATAAACAATCTTATCACTTGTACCTACCCATTAGCCTCCACAATGTGGAACAACCCACGCAAAAGCAGCAGTCAGCACTGGCCATGCATCAAAAGTACCACCAATTTGAAGAAATTCGGATTCCATTATAGCAAAAATAATAACTTTGCAATATTTCTGCAAATTCATGAGACATTACTGTAACTAAAACATCAGGCATTGTAAGCGGAACTCACCGAAGAATACAACGCGCTCAACAATCCGTATAATATAGAAACCCTCGTAAAATTTCTCAACAGGAGGAATCCAAAGCAGAACCATCAAATCCAAAGTCTGACAATAGAAGATGGCTCAACAACTGATGAGGTTAGCCAACTGTGTGAAGCATTGGACTCTTATTATGTAGCCTCATTCAATACAGATATCAGTACGTCTCATTCTCTTTTGAAACGGAAGACATATGGGGTGCTCTCGAGCATTCTCATGAGCCTGAGTGATATTCAAAGGACTTCACTCTCTATAAAACCATCGTTTCAGCCAAGACCCGATGGCTGGCATGAAGTATGTAGGTAAAACATTCCTCTGTTGATGTTGAACTTCTTCACACTATCCTTAAACAGTGAGTATTTCCTTCCAGAATGGAAAGGCTCGGAAATAGCATCAAAACACAAAGGTGGCTCTCAAGCTGCAATGACAAATTATCGCCATAAATCATACTGCGACAGGCCTAAAAACACTGCAGCGAATTATCAAGAATGATCTAGTTCAATTCTTGACAAGTTAGACCTGATAAACAACGCATACTGCGGCTTTCTGACAAAGCGATCCTGTGTAACCTGTTAAATAAGATTCTTTGTCCATCGGTTGTTGGCAGTGGCATGGCAGTTATGGTCATTCTACAAGACCTGCACAAGGCCTTCGATCGTGTGCCACCTAACCCTTGATGTCCATCCTGCACTCTTACGGAGTCAGGAAACTATTGCTAAGCTTGTTGAAATCCTACCTAGAAAATTGAACATAGAGTGTTAAACTAGGCCAGCAACTCTCCTCCACGAGAGAAATTACAAGCGGATTTGTCCAACGCGGTGTCCTTGGACCACTACTCTTCCTAATGTATCTAAATACCATCTGTGATTCCAGCAAACATAGACGATCACGCCTCTTTGTGGAAGATATTAAACTCGTCTACTCATTTCCACCCGATAGCCTTGAGTCGGGCCTTAACAACATACATGAGGACATATCTGCTTTGGACTCTTGGAGTAAAAATTGGTCCATGAAACTCTCCGCTGAAAATTCGCAAGTGCTTGAGTATGGATGTTGCAGGCCTGATGATTTCATCACCCTTGGAGGTACAAATATCCCAACTCCTCTTCAGATAGGGACCTCGGAGTATTATATTCCGCATCGCTAAACTTTTCCGAGCATGTCTCATATCAGGTAGCAAAGGCAAGGCAATTGATAGTCCATATCACTAAATCGTTTGTTTTACCTGAAGCTATACAGGAAATGTTTATGTCTAATATGAGACGTAGGCTGGAGTACCGTACAATGCTCCATAGTCACCTGAGTAGAATGGATCGAATTGGTTACGAAAACATTCATTCATTATTCATTCATTCATTGTTAGCCGGTCCACTACTCTGAACTACGAAAATCGCTGTCGCCGCCTTAAAATAAAAAAATCCTATATGGCTATGCCGCCTGAGAAATACTCTAGTTCTTTTTTACCACATTATCCATTGCCGGGTGTACACGACCGGAATGCATCTTACCTTATAAAATTTCTCAGTCTATCCCACAAGAAATAGAGGTTATGCACTCCCTGTAAAAGAGGGGAACTTAAAAAGCCTCTCAAACTTCTTTCTGATAAGGTATCCATACATATGGAAAAATCTACCGTTGTAAGTGTGGAAAAGACAGAATCTAACCAAATTTAAAATGAACTGGGGCGTTTTTCTCACTAAGTAGCACATAACGAAAACATACGGCCTTCAAATGTCCGCAGATGTGTCAATTTCAGCAGGTCCAAACAACATATGACACATAATGCAGGTGCAACACACTCCATCATACCTTAACAGTATGCTCGAAAATGCCATCCATGAAGTCCCACATGTAATAGGAGAAATAACAAGAGTCCCTTGCTCTATCTCTCCATCGCATCTTTTAACGCTTCTACTGGGCTATGGCATTCGGATAATTCGCATCACCTAGTGTGTTTTGAAAGGAAAAGACAAAGTTATAATAACGAAACAGGTTATTCTAGAATTCGGAAATATTTTATCGCACTCAGTCATATGGGGTTCCACAATGTCGCGGGACATGCTATTTGTCTACTTAGTTCGTTGATATTTACCACTAATTTAACTATTTTCTCTTATTCTCTTGTTCTTTGGGTCATGTGTAGTTAAATCTATTAAGGTAGTGGTTTAAAGCTTCCAAGACGTATTAATTCCCGCGACTAAAGACGCACTTATGAATATAAAAAGTGTGTAAAATAAAATAACAGTCCAACGTGAACCGCTGCACTAACACTTAATGGTATTTGACGCTAACCGGAGATTGTGCTCATCATGAGGGCAAGAAAATATCAGTGACGAAGAGGCTGGATAGCTTGGGTAAAGAGCACACCAAAAAACAATGGCCTAAATGATGAACAAAATCGGTCAAGGCAGCAAGTTTTTAAACCACACCGAAACATGACCAGTTGGGCGTTGATGTGTGGGTGAAAACACCCGAGGAACCAACCCGCATGGAAGCAGACCTCAGGGAACGGTTTTACAGATGACCGTATTCCCACTTGTTATCTGTTAACCTACTTCCCTATGCATTGCATCTGGGGTGCTACTGAATCTAGTTACTTAATTCCTCTCTTCCTACTGTCGAACCGATAGGTTCCCTAAGAAATATAACCGAGCAAAAACAACTAAAATTTATGCGGAAAATTCAGAATTCAATATATTTCATGTATTCTCTTCAGCCGCTAACATACAATGGGTAAAAATTGAAAACGATTGGCCGTAATAGGTCAATAAAAGAAATTTATGGTTAGTCGCATTGGCTAGTCTGTCTTGCCTCACCAAGGCAATGCAAGGTTAGGTTGGCCACAAACTCTAGTGTGTTACATTAGGTTAGGCTTCAAACGCCGGATGACGGAAACCTCAGCAAAACGCAACAACGTGAGGTAGCTCCGTCTGTTGATGACCTTGAATGCTTGGTAAGGATTCTGGCACATGGAACAGTCGAATAAGTGTCGGACAACGGGGCTGGCAGGCAGTGTTGTGCCACGGAGCGCAAGGTTCCGCGGGAGGTGTTCTGAAATCCGAGTGGACAACCTCCTCTCTGTCCGGCCAATTTACATGCTACCGCAAGTACAGTTAAACTGGTAAACACATGAGGCGGCGACAGTAGACTGAGGGTTGTCCAACTTGCATTCACATAGTAACTTTTTGGTTCTGAGGAGCTCAGCTGGAGTTCAGCTGTATGGTAACATCACTTTGTGGCATGACTTAAGCGACAGCAGAACCGTCTATCCTTTCCTTCCCCTTTGTAAGATATTGCGATGAATACCTTCTTCTTTGAAGCTTCAGTTCGCTATTCATGCGGCCTGGTTTTCTCCCCATACCTTGCAATGAACTTGGCAGGGTACCCATTTTTACGTAGGGTGGATGCGATACCCTGTACATCTTCCGCAATCATTCCCTCTGAACAGATATGGCGGGCTCTCACTTCTGTACGATCAGCTTTCCAGTCTAACACATATGACAGATGTCGTTTGGTGGTTTAACGACAAAGCTGAAGATAATGCCATATAGATTACTTTACGAAGTACGAAAAGTGTCGAATAATTACGAAGGCCATTTTGATTCCTTGATGCTTTTGCGTCTCAATGATGATGTACCAATACTGATACGTAACAAAAGTTCCGGAGTCGTTGGGATTAACTAACGGGATTACCTACGAAACATGCAAAATATACTCGTGAACGAAATTCGGTTTGTTAGAGATTTGGCAGGTCGTGATAGAACCGAAAAAGTTGAAAATTTGATAACCCGCGAGCTGCAGATTTTGCACAAAGACGGATTGATCGATGCTAATACGATGACGCAACTACGGCCGCGTGATTTACTACTTCCTCAGATGTATGGGTTGACGAAACTGCATAAAGATGGGGTTCCATTGCGCCCTATCCGTTCAGTGATTGGAGCACTGCACCAGAAATTGGCACGGTGGTCAGCCAAGCTAATTGAGCCCATCCGACGTTTGCTGGCGGTGCACAGCTTGAAAAATTCATTGGAATTCGTTGAATTTGTTTGGAATCTAAACGTCAGCGGTAATCGAATGGTATCTTTCGATGTGTGTTCTTTATTTACAAATGTCCCATGGGAAGAGAGGCTAAACATTATAAGCGGTTGTGCAGGTGGAATGGGGTTTCCACCACATCGATTGAAGAACTTAATTCGTGTCTGTACGAAAGATGTTCGGTTTTGTTTCAATAGAAGTCTCTATCGGCAGACTGAGGGTTTAGCGATGGACAGTCCCCTTGGCCCCATTTTGGCTGACAACTTCGTAGCTCATCTGAAGAAATTGTTCACCATACACACGAAGCTCAATGGTAGACTCGATAAATTGATGACGCATTTATGGTGGTTGATGAAGCCCAGCAAGCGGAGCGCATGCTGAAAATGTTTAATGAATGTCACCACAGAGCGAGTTCACCAGGGAAAGCGAAACATCAAGCAGGTTCCACTTCCTGGATGTGGCTTTGGAAAGGAGATCAGATGGGTCGCTCCTGAGATACATTTATCATAAACCGAGCTGGATGAGGCAACACCTAAACTTCTATATCTACTGCCCCATGAACTACAAGCGCTCTCTTGTTAGTGGGTTTTTTGCGTGAGCCCGCAATATCTGTTCAGAGGAAATGATTGCGGAAGATGTACAGGGTATCGCATCCACCCTACGTAAAAATGGGTACCCTGCCAAGTTCATTGCAAGGTATGGGGAGAAAACCAGGCCGCATGAATAGCGAACTGAAGCTTCAAAGAAGAAGGTATTCATTGCAATATCTTACAAAGGGGAAGGAAAGGATAGACGGTTCTGCTGTCGCTTAAGTCATGCCACAAAGTGATGTTACCATACAGCTGAACTGCAGCTGAGCTCCTCAGAACCAAAAAGTTACTATGTGAATGCAAGTTGGACAACCCTCAGTCTACTGTCGCCGCCTCATGTGTTTACCAGTTTAACTGTACTTGCGGTAGCATGTAAATTGGCCGGACAGAGAGGAGGTTGTCCACTCGGATTTCAGAACACCTCCCGCGGAACCTTGCACTCCGTGGCACAACACTGCCTGCCAGCCCCGTTGTCCGACACTTATTCGATTGTTCCATGTGCCAGAATCCTTACCAAGCATTCAAGGTCATCAACAGACGGAGCTACCTCACGTTGTTGCGTTTTGCTGAGGTTTTCGTCATCCGGCGTTTGAAGCCTAACCTAATGTAACACACTGGAGTTTGTGGCCAACCTAACCTTGCATTGCCTTGGTGAGGCATGACAGACTAGCCAATGCGACTAACCATAGATTTCTTTTATTGACCTATTACGGCCAATCGTTTTCAATTTTTACCCATTGTATGTTAGCGGCTGAAGAGAATACATGAAATATATTGAATTCCGAATATTCCACATAAATTTTTTTAGTTTTTGCTCTGTTAAGATTTTTGAAGTATAATGGTTGTATGATGTTGCCCATTGACTTATATTGTTTCATCTTTTTTTATGAATATGGCTGGCTAACCGAACGACCTCCACGTGGTGTCAGTTGAATGGTTGCGTTTAATACGGTTTCAGCTAGTAGTTTGACGACAGTGCTCCAAGACTTGGTGGGCTTTTGCTGAACCAGCGATCTCGCTATGAAATACCACAAATGTCTGCCTAACGACACTTTGACTTGACGAATATAACTCTCCCCTAAATAAATTTACTGCCTTGTCATACCGAAATATCTTACACGTTTCGCGAACGTCAACCACTTTAAATATTTCATCTGATCTCTACCTATATTGACGCATTCAAGCAACAATCTCACAAATTTACAGCAATACTACTAATTCATGCAACACAATTACTTACACATGCACCCACTTAAATACTACACAAACATACACAAATATCCGGTATGTACTGGTTAAATCGTAACACTTCTGTGCCACGACTGATGTTAAGCGTTCATATCAACATGATCCTGCATTTGAATGCATGTCCCATACCGTCAGAAATAAGTCCTTTATTTATGTATTTATTTTTTATTTTTTTGACCATATCCTCGATGGAGTTAAGGTGCCTTTCCTCACTACCTCTTAGCCAAAAATCGATCAACTATTGCACACTTTCCTAAGCACCCTGTCTTCAGCATCCCCGAAAGGACACGATCCACCGAAAAAGTCTTGAATTTGCAGTGAATAGGGGTTTATTACTTAGTCCACTTATTTGTTTAATTTTCTATTTTCCATAGTATATTTCCCGTGAATAGCCACTTACTCCCTAAACATCACCTAAAAGGAAAAGTTAAAAGGAAAGCAAATGCGCTCACAGATAATCTCAAAATTATGGCAGTTCAAAACAAAACTTGATTCGTTCAAGTCCATAATTAGGCACAGAAGTGTTTAGACAACAATATGAATTAAGTAACTACGTTGTAAATACTGCCTATATTATTCCTTAAAGTCACTTGAGCTTGATGTTTTAGAGGAGTTACCATAAAATAAGCTTTTTCTATATTTGCAACTTCTTAATTTTTACACACGAATAGCTCCGAAGTACATTTAGTCCCAGAATGAATGTCCCTTTCTACTCTGTTACTCGGGGACAAAGAATCATGCCTTCGGGTGAGAGGAGAGCGCACTAAAATGTCAACTGTCCACTAGAAGATGTTGGTCTATCACAAAATGTTTCCCAGTCGATCACATTGGTGTGAACGACAGGAGTGATGGCCGTAGACAAAAGCACCTTGGTACGGGTGTACTTGCCAGTCTCGTCCATCATGAAAACGCTGGATGGGCGCGGATAGTTGGGTTGAAGTCAACTACCGTACGCCCCGGAGCAAATTCGCCGATCGATACATACCGTATTTCTCGCTGGTTGCAACGAATGTAGACGTTCAAATTTAAGACAGCAGTGCATCATTACCTGGCTACTGCGGTAACATTGTGCTGGCGCGTGGACAGGCCTAGATGATCTGAGCAAGTAGTGCTCAATAGGTGCTTAGTTTTATCCCAGCTAATGACAAAGGCTTATTGGCAATGCTCTTTTAGACTGAAAGCTAGTTTTCGACAGCTCACCTTCGCAGAATAGGCATTCCTTACAATTGCGCCTTGCAAATATGAGATGTAGCGTTTAGAGAAAAGAGTTTTGCAAAGCTATGCCGCCTAAAGTCTACTCGCTGCCGCATAGCCTATTCTCCCTACACAGTCTTGAGCATTCATTCATTCCAAAATATTTACTGATGGGGCAATATTCCATTAGCATGGAACTGAGAAGCTGCATATCTAGGCAATATCTAATCCTCACGAATACTGAGGTTCAAGTATTCCACAAAAAGCGAAACTTATTGGATAGCAAAACTGACTGACAAATCGTGGGACCACAGCACACACTTGTGGGTGCTCACACATACTGCCCCAAACCACAAGCCTGTGGTAACTTTTCTGACACATATGGCTACAAACTCCGAGTACCAAGTCCAAAAGGATGGATAAGTCATGCTTTCACGGTCTGTATTCTTACTGCACATTTATTTGACCATCTTGCTTGTCCCTTTATGTGGCCAGTATGTTATTGTTTGGAAGCACTCATCCCACGCCAGAGTCTGTGCATCGATAAACACGATAAAAGCACGAAACTGCATAGCCTATTCTCACATCACCATTTCGTTCACCTAGTATTCCTTAGGCATAACCATGAAAAACAAGTATTGGCATTGTGAACAAAGTTGCACAGAAGTGGTCCGTCTAAGCGCTGTCAAATCAGCTTTTCTCGTTGAATGCATGCTGGCCCAACGCACTTTGACACTATTTGTCCGTGTACCAATTTAGGCCAGAAATCAGTGATAACCATTAATAGGTATATTAACATAAACAGCACAAACGGTGCTAGGTCTGTCAACGAAGAAGATGCTAAACGTGCCTGCCGGTGTTCTGCTTGCATTGCGGAAATCGCCTGAGGCAATAAGCTATAATATTTTTCAGAGTATCCGTGTTGATGGCGCGAAATTCGATGGCAATACCGCCTTTCAGTTGTTTTAGTGAAATAAGCGTTGTCTTGTAAACTTCTTTTCAAATAACCCCATAGGAAAAAATGTATGGGGTCCAAATCTGGTGACCGGGTGGGCCAATCCTTTGGACCTCCGTGACCGATCCACCGGTGACCGAACACCTCGTTAAGATAATCCCGCTCCCTTTGTGCATAATGGCAGGGTCCGACATATTGAAGCCATAATAGCTAAAATGAAGCGCCAAAGTCCCCAAAGAGAATCCGTGGTGAAAACATCTCTAGCTTGTAGCTCGTACACAATTTGTCAGCGATAGGTCTCTTCCCACGTAAGAACCATGATTGACAGACTAATGTCGGTAATCATAATTGAGTTACTTGGAAAACACGAGGTTAACGTCATATTTGCAACAAATGTACATGACTCTGTCTTGCAAGAAGCGCCTAACGCATCCTACTGAGCTTCAGCGGTTTCGTCCACCACTGTCAAATTTACAGTAAACATCATCAGGGACGCCTGCACCCAGCCGAGCAATTGAGCGACCGCGCGTTTCGCACGTACCAATCTTGTTCTATTTTCTCGTAGCGTTCATACAACCCCAAAGAGGTACTCGTACTATTACCCATCGCAGCAGTGGGGTAGTGAAATCAATCGTTACGAATTATAGATATATTTACATGAAGTAGGTATCAAGAACAACAGTGTCAATGATTGGTTGCCAGCTTCCTTTTCGCTATCTTGGCGTTGGTATAAACGCATCATTTCTTTAATTTGATTGGCCGACGTACATTGATGTTAGTGGGTCTAATTTCGCCTAACACCGTTTTCGCGGACATACACGACTGGCGCTTGCTTTTAACTTTTATTTTTCGCCTGTGTCATTCAGCCTCTCCTGCGGTGTTGCTTGTCCCTATGTGATTTAGTAACTTTGCTTTTACCACTTACATGGTCAAAAGAAGGAAGTATCCGCATGCATATAGTTATTTTTTGACTCTTCTTCCATGTTCGTATTGCGGTTGTGGTGTGCAAACAGGCGGCAGAGACACTAAATCATCAGCACATTTTTATAACTTAGGCTATTTTTTCCTAAACTGGTTACTCAAGCCAAATAACTCGTTCGTCATTCTTTGTTCACTTTTGCTGAGTATGGTGACCGAATTTACTTTAGTTGGCGATATATGACACAAAGTTTGAATTCAACTTTTTGTAGCGTACTGTTGCCTGTTTTCTATCTTGCACGATTTGGCATCCTGCTTGGAATCTTCAGAACTTTACCTCAGGAGATCGACGCAGTTGTCACTTACAAACAACGGAACAGAAGGAAAGCAGATAAGTTAATTGAACTAACAATGAAATAATTAAACAAATCGTGTCCCGCGACAGTGGGTGATATCTTGTTATCGGTAGGTGTAGTACATTTTCGCCGAAGGTGAAAAATACAGAGCTTTTCAGGTTCTTACTGCGTATGACATCACCCAAGAAATTTTCACCGAGATCCAACAGCTTCGGACGATAGAGAAGCCGAGAGGCTGATGATTTCAATGAGTTAGAACCCGCTGGTAGTTGGATGGAGTTCCTTCTGAAATCTAGATCAAGAGGGTTCATACTAAGTGACTAACGCGAATGGACGCAAAATAGATTCAGAATTAAGTACAGCTTGGAAGGTGTAGTGAGTCTCCAAACCGTCGCCTTATAGTGGAATAAGAAGCTATTGCTCAGCTGATAGTGAATGAGGTTCATAATGCTGGCATTGGAAAATGCAGTTGGTAAGAATAAACGCATTTGTAACTTCATATTGAGAGATTTCTCTACGCTGCAGTAAAATATAGTATTGAGGTAACAGCGGGATAGAACAATGGAACAATAATGTGTTAGGAGAAAAACAGCAATGTTTAACATGTCTGGGGGATGGAACTTATTTAGAAAATAATAATTCATGATAAAGTGAAAAGTGTCTTGGTGGACTAACCATAATGTTCCCAATCAGATATCCGTAGATGAGCCGAGATGTTCATTTGATATAACTTCAATGGTTAGAATTTTTGAACCATATTCTTTTCTGGCATTATGTAACCTCCGGTTATGACGTTATAAAATAAAGTGCGAATAGGAAATTGATTCGTCGTCCATTCGTAAATAGCATTAGTTTTGGGACAGGGAGAACATAAGTTGAGGTGCATTCCAGAGCTTATATACTCGAAGGGAGAAGAAATGCAACAATTCTGTCGACTATACTATCGTATCATTTGATATTGTGGTTCAGTTGAAGCAGCGGATGGCAAATGTGGTTTGGATGCTTCAGATTTTGGTAGACCATAATGAGGTCCCCCGCAAGCGCCGATGTCCACCGTTTTAATTTCATAGGGAAGCCAATCTAAGCGGGTATGGAGATAGAACTGATGTATAACCTTCTTGGTTAACCTTGGTTGCGGAATCTCGAGAACAGCGAGATCCTGTCTCTGCCAGAGGTGTATAGTGTACCTGAAAACACGTTGTTTCAGTATTTTGCAAAGTTGGATTTTGACGTTTTAACCTTCTAAACAGCCACTTCTTTTACTGACGGCACATCCGTTGACACAAATTGCTTTGGTGAGTATCCTTCTGCACCGTTTCTCGCTCTGGTTGATTGCTTCATATTCTGTAGCCTGCAAAATACACGTTTGGTGCAGTCGCCTCCAGCTTCTATACTGTCCCATATTTGACACGGCTCATACGCGTCATTGATTACGGACAAGTATTCCATGAGCCACACAGTATTTGGTGACCCCGGTCTAGAACACGCTACCCGCCATTTTAAATTATTATTCTGATGAGCTGGTTCCAATGACTTTGTGATGCATTACTTGTGATTAACTGGTTTTTTCACCTAGCTCATTTTTTATTCGCTTTTTGCAATTGATTATCTAGAGGATAAGACATCTCCATACGCGGTTAGCGCCGTAGAGCTTGTCCTGGTCATTACAGTTGCGTTAGCCTTCCACCTTTTGGGGACGATGATCATTCGTTATGGCTTTTGCACCTAGAATCCGCTGTGTCGTTCGTAGGATTGCTTCTAATTTCTTCATGCATAATCAGCTAATATCTCGCCTTCCTCAGAGTATTTCCTCGCGGGGGAGCGACATCATACTTGCCCCATCTTGTTATGAAATACGAGACTCTTAAACAGGCTATTATTCAGCGAATTACACCTTCTGACAAGATCCGACTACAGCAACTATTTTGTGAGCTGCAAGTAGGAAATAGGATGTCTTCAGCCATGTTGCCCGAAATGCAACAGCTCATCGGCACGTCCAACATGGACCTACGCATTCTCCGCGAGCTGTAGATGCAATGCCATCCTGAAAGCACTCAGGCTATCCTTGCAGTAACCAGTGACCTGCCACTCACAGCAAATGCAGGTCTGGCAGACCGCGTCATAAAACGACACCAACCAGAGACTGAAACCAAAGCACCTATGCAGCTTCGTGCTGGTGCAACCACAGCGACACTCCACGACTAGCCAGCCGTTGGCAATAGACACATTATCATCACAGATAGTGTCACTTCAGCGCCATATCAAGGAGCTCACTTTAGACCACAAGCACCGCAGCCGCTCTGGATCATCGCCCGTCACACAAAACGTAGTGCCTCAGGTTGCTGTTTTTACCACTCACGTTTAGGTAATAAATCCCGGAAGTGCATACGGCCATGCTGTTACTCCGCTACAAATGATCCGCCATGGCGGCCTGTAATGGCTACGAACGACGTCGGCAGAACTCAAAGCCGTCTCATCTACATTAGTGTTTATGATTATGAGACCCAGTACTTAGTCTATATCAAGGCGGAAGTCAGCGTCATTGCCCCTATGCCAGGTGAGCCTACCGCTTCTTTGTCAACAAGCTTGTGCTGCCAATAATACAACAATAGCCACCTACGGTCATCGGTCGCTTACCCTGAACCCAAGTCTTTGGCGCGCATTCCGCTTCGTATTCACCTTCGCTATACTCCTCTTTGCCATCAACCGCATTGAGTTGCTCAGGCATTTCGACCTCTTGGTGACTACCAAACGCCAGACGCTAGTCGACACTGCAAAGAAACTCAGTGTACGTGTCATCACCGCCAATATCGCATCTACAACATCGATCTTCATCTTTCCCCAAACCTCGCCATACTACGCCAACCTTATCTCTCAGTATTCCAAGCTCGTTCAGCCAATGAACGCAGCTTTGCCCGTGGCATCCCAACTCACACACCACATTCGGACAAATGGCCCACCATTCTCATGCCGTCGAAGTTAACTATCGCCCGAGAAACTAAAGATAGCTAGGGCGGAGTTTGAGCACATGCTCAAAATTGAAATACTCCTCCGTTTCGACAGTCCTTGGTCCTCTCCCCTGCAGATGGGCCCCAAAAAATCTGGTGACTGGCGCCCTTGCGGTGGTTACCGCGCACTCAATCGGCTAACCGTCTCAGATAGGTATCCCATTCCACACGTGTAGGATCTTACTGCATGCCTCACATGTAAGACGATCTTCAGCAAGATCGATCTGCTGCACGCCTATCACCAGGTACCTGTAGAAGAAAATGACATTCATAAAACAGCCGTTATCACTCCTTTCAACTTGTTTGAACTCTGAAGAAAGCCCTTTGGATTCTGCAAAGCCGCACAAAACTTACAACGCTTCATTCACGATTTCAATCGTGGCCCAGGCTTTGCTTATTCCAACATCGGTCATATGTTAGTAGCCAGTCCATCGGAACTAGAGTACTTCGACTACCTGCGAACTCTCTTCCAGCGCTGGACCCAACATATTATCATAGTCAATCTTACTAGGAGCCAACTCGGCAAATCAACAGCAGAATTCCTAGGCCACCTCGTTTCATCCTCTGGTTTCAAAAGCCTTCCTGATAAGATCCAGGCAATCAAGAAGTTCCAAGCTCCGACGTCGTTCAAGCACCCACGTCGAATTTGTGGTTTGGCCAACTACTATCGACGTTCCATTCCCCGCTGCGCTCAGCTCATACAGCCTCTGCATGACCTACTCACAGGGAATGAAAATAGGTTCGCTTTCCCGGACACAGAAAAGACAACCTTCGACGAGCTCAAGGATGCAATTGCTAACATAGCTGTCCTCGCTAATTTCGTATCGACTGCAGTCATTTCTATTACGACTGATGCTTCAGACATCGCAATAGGAGCTGCTGTATAGTTTTAGCATCCTCAGTCTAAGTTGTTAAGGAAGATTGAACAACCCTTTGACGTACTTCGTGGCTCGCTCTGTGGAGTGTCGAGCGCTGCAAGATCTTGCTTGGGCCAGGGCTGCAAGATCTTGGCTGCGCATTTCACATTAGGCCCCACGTAGGTGTTAAGCAAGTGTGAAGAGACAAAGGGATCAAATCGCCCAAATGCCGTCCGCGGGATTCTAATGTGTTGGTATCCAGTCTTTGACGCCTTCTCAGATTGTTCTAAGCAGGTCAGTTCAGACCGAACTAGCACCCCATGGGTGCAGACTGCCCGCGATAGACCAGCTGGGCGAAAGCGTTGGATTTAAACGAATTTGTTCCATCTTTCCCATTGCCATGAAAGTGACGTGGGCAATAAACCGGAAAGTATCAATGGCCTGCGATTCACTGAGCATTAGCAAAAGTTAAGCTGCCTCATTTTGCAGATCATGGCATAATAAAAGACATACTTGCTGTTCTTTGCTCTTTTTGGCGCTGGGCCGATATACTCTTGCAATTAGAGACAACACACATCACGAACGTGCATCTCTGACATGTATCAATCCCCAAGTCATATGACACAGTGAAAGTCTAGATTTCGGAGTGTAATCATCAAGCTTTATGTGTTTACAGTCCCAGATCAATCTGTAGCAATCAAAGATCAGGTACTTTTCACTTAAACAAAGAGCGTCCACTAGGCACCCTATGTTTGTCCGCTTTGGTCGCCACTCATCTACGCGTCATTGAAGATCACCGCGATTGTCCTCATGAAAGCTGCGTGTCGCATTCATATTCACCAACTTCATGGCACACAGACTTCTCATCTCCTCCTGCTGCACCACTGTCAGCGAACTCTGAAACTTGCCTTGTGTTAGACCGTTGGTTTGACCCGTTACAGCCTGTTACTACCCTATTTGCACCTATTCAGGATTACAGTTGCAATTGTGAAGAAACATTTGTTCCTGTATCAGGTCGTTGTGTTTGATAGGTATACATACGGTCATTGATGTTGTTGGTAACTAAAGATTGGTAAACACTTATTTAGTTCTATAAAGCAATTAATACATTTCTGCTTCTAGAAATCTGCAAAAATGATTTATCAGGGAGGTGGTACTTAGTATCTAACCGAGGTTTGTCCAGTATACTCACGTTAAGATCATGCTTATTACACAATCAGAGGCAACTGAGCCAAGTTGATAACGCGGAGCACTGAAACTGAAATCAAATTACTTGAGACGCACAGCTTTATTTGCCTAGGAGCGGTGGGTTCCATGAGGAATACTGAGAAACATAAGTATGCAAAGTCACACGTTTTGCTAGCACTGCGTAGCTCCTCTACCTACTAGCTCATGGGTCTCGAGTGTGATTCGGGTGGCTCAGGTGTGCATTTTGCAGTGAAGCTAAACCCCTCAGAAACAAGGTGCCGTATGGCATCGATTAAAACCAAGCGGTGGTAATTCTCAATAGTAGCTAGCTACTTAAGCTATGTGGAAAGTAGCGATAGTCTGTTCTGTGACTACGGGAAAGACTATGTAATCACCGCGGACTATTACGTGACTATTTTGAGATCGATCCACTCACCTCTACCACCACGGAAGCAGTCATCAACAACGTTACATATCAGTTCGCCAGACACAGAATACCGGAAGAACCGGTCTCCAATAATGACCCGCAATTTACAACTGCTGCGTTCCAGACCTTCGCGAAGAAGTAGGAATTTTCGCATCGACAAATGAAACCGTATCACAGTCAGTCTAGCAGAAAAGCAGAGGCAGCAATCAAACAAGCCAAGAGGCTGTTGTCGAAAGCCAGAGCCACACATGGGGACCAGTACCTAATGTTGTTGGAGATTCACAATACGCCATCAGAGAACATCGGGCTCAGTACTGTGCAACGATTGTACAGTAGTAGGACAAGAACCCTAATGCTTGCTTCTAATGAACTCTTACCCCCTGTCTCCCCATCGCGTGGGCAACATCAAAGGACGTAAGAAAACAGATGGTAGATCAGAACCGGCATTAGGACCGAGGGACTCAAGCGCTACCGGAGCTATCAGTAAATGCTGAAGCATGGATCCAATACCGGTTGTTAGCGAACGACGGAAGAAAGGTGTGGTGATCGATAAGTTTGGAAAAAGATCTTATGAAGTCGGTACCAGATGGAAGGTAATCAGAAGGAAACGAGTGCAGCTGAGACGACACTTGGAACGAGAAGATGAACCAGCAGCAAAATACTTGACGCCTTGCGGAGATGTCACAACGACAGAAACAGACAAGACCGCACGGAGCGGAAGAGCGTAAGGGGTCTTCGGCGACACCGAAGCAGCTGAACCCGAAAATGGAAAGGATTTGATAGGATTGTACAAGCAAGCGGCTAGCCTGCCACAAGCAAACAAAGCAGTTGGTTAGACCCCTGTACATATTTCATCTACGTGCTGGTTGGTTCGCTACCGAGTAGCTCAGTTGGTAGAACAGCGGACCGGTAATCCGTGTGTCCGTGGTCCGATTCCCCGTCGAGGAAGATTATTGTGCAAAGTTTAACCATGGCTTATACTTTCTACAAAATTATATACTAACAAAACCATCAATACAGTGATATTTGCTAAGCTGTGTATGCTATTTCTATCCAGCGCTGAACTGTGTTATTGGCTGCACTGTTGCGTTAGGCGCATGTAATTATCAATGCAAAGCAAGCCGCAATCCATATAAGTGTGATAAATATCATTCGAGGAATTCGGATGGCGGTAGAGCAACAGGGTTCCTTTACTGAAATGATTAAGATGAGAACCAATTTGATAAGGTGAATATTTTCATTTGAACTAAATATTATTTTTCTCATGATTCTTTCATATTTCTTTCGACAGACCGATATCGGTGAGCTGCAACGGAAGCAAAACGGACGTTATGATAACGGCAGCATGTTCTTAAGGGGCGCACTCTGAAGACATATATAAATACTGATAACCAACTTACAAGCTTGGTAAGTGTACATAAGTTGAAAATTTGTAATTAAATAATGAAATACCGACGCATATTGAGGTAAACAGAAAAATAAATATAATGAATACTAAGTACTCGCTCCACACGCAGTTGTCATTATTGATTATATGCGATCCGTACATGAAGGCTCTGACGTGATACTGAAAGTAACCGCACCAGCCAGGGCTTTAACTCTAGCCGGACAGTGCTTAAATACAAAATACGATGATCACTAACAATTTTAAACAAATTGTGTACTTCGCAAGGGTGTGAGACGCAGACCAACTAAGTGGTCTAATCATTCCTTGTGATACAATCGCATGGTAGAAAAAGATTGTTGAGCGTTCCAAATTCGTTTCCAGAGGAGATTTTGCGGTGGATTATTAATTAATAGTAATTACTAGTAATGGAAATACAGAAAATGGAGCTTAGGAATAAGTATAGACATTGCCAAGGGTTCAAATAAAGTAATACGACCGTTCGTGTAATCGTCTTTTGGTGACCTGCTCTCATGCGGGGTAGTCCATGGAGAGATTTCATCCGCACTTCGACGGCTCGTCTAACCGTGTGCTGACGGGGCTTGAATGCAAGTAAGCCGCGTCATCATGTTGACTCATTTATTACTTATTTGGCTGCTGTTATAAGCAATAATTAGTCATTGTGCCAATGATGCTAAAGGGTAAATAGGCAAATACCGTATTAACTCGCCTTTGAGCTGTTGTTATTAGTACAGAAATAGACCCTGCAGACATTCAGCCCGTTCCAACATCCAAGTTATTTGAGTTCAGCACCTTATTTTTTCCGCCATTGGGGCAGTAGCAGTTCGCCTTGCGTGGGTGTTTTGCTTAGTTTGTGAGCTTCAATCCTTCACCTCAGGAGATCGGCCCATTCGTGATCAAGCATGGAAGGAAAGAAAAAATAACATGGAATGAAAACTTCAATGAGTGAAACTTAAATACTTCCATGGAATTAGATGTAGTCTGACAGTTGCCAGTTTCACTTTGTACATACAATTTAAGATGACAAGTAAGCGTCCAAAATATTCCTAAACTGGGCAGCTCCTTTAAGACATCGGGGGTTTTCCTCAGGGGAAGCAAATTGAAAAGCAAAGAAACTAAAATCGAGGTGGATTTCGCGATGCAAAGTAAACTGTAGTGTGTATTGATTCGTGGCCTCCAGAAAAGACTAGAAGATAAGTGAACCCATTTAAAGAAGTAAACCGGAAAAAAACGAAGGCAAAATTGCTCTTTGTCAAGCTTCCATGTAACATTAAGCAAAAGGTTTTCCTTATTAGACAAAATAACTTGACTCCACTGATAACCGTATAGGGACTCAATCGGGTTGGGCGTAAAGAACGAACCGGGTATCCAAATCATATGCATCTCGCTCCAATTTCATAAAAACTTCCAGTTGTCATATTTGGTCTCAGTAAACCGATAGCTGTTTCAGTTGTGAGAATGTAATGTATTGCCTTTCAAAACTTTATCCCTGGCCGGATTCCACCCATCGCACTTGAAAGACAGTTCCAAATACGGAGTATCGGTAAGGAAAACTTGTTCGATCGTTTCGTTCTTGCTCCTTTCACTACTAAGTTTTTGTTGTTTTTAGCCCAATACATTTCCGGTTCTTTTGGTTGCATCTCCGAATTTGAGAGATGGACATTTTGGTAAGGGTATTAAAGATGATAAAGTTGCTTCATTCGGCACAGTCATAATGGATCAAGTTGTTTCGAGCCATATATGATAATCTAGTGGAATAGTCCAATCGAATTTTGCGGAACGACCGTTGCATTTGCTCTCGTGTTTTACAGTCACTACTTCATTAATTATAATGGCTTATTAAGCTATACTTTAGTAATAGACTTGTTTGCATTTTGTACGGGGCGTTAATTGATTCAAGGTAAATGTTTTGAAAAGAAGCCCGATGCTTCGACCAGTATGAGCTGCGATATGTCCGGTCTGCTTAGCATAACTGAGGATGTCCTAGTAGTGTGTCTCTAAATCACGGATGGTATGTCGTTAAGACAGTGGTTTACCGTCAATGGTAAGGAAACCCGGTGTGATTTCACATTTGCATGATACTACCTGACTATTGTCGACGGAAAATTATACCTCCCACTTGGAATACAATGAATCAAGCGTATGTAAATCACATTGGATTGCCCTGTGAATATCACTGAACCCAGTTAGATTACAAGTGTAAATAACACATTTGTCATTGGAAAATAGAAATGGTTTGCCAGGGATAATGACCAAAAATGTCATTCACATATAACTCAGAACATGTGTTTCCGAAGAAACGCTATTGTGTAACAAGTCACTTTGTCTTTCTCAACAATATCACTCTCTCTGCGAGGTAGTGACCTGGGCCATCTACTATTAATACAAATAAGTAAAGAGTATATTGTTTGACGGTGCGAGGCACAGTCCTCCTAATTGATCTGCTCATTATGCACAACGGGTTCGCACAGGACGGATGATGTTTGAATGATTTGTTTTTTCGGAGCGGCTTCCAAACTAATTTAGGAGGCTGATTCAGCATTTGAATCTTTCAAATATACGGAGAGCTTTATATGAACAATGAATGCCTATACATCCAAATGTTCTAGTAAACTTGTTGGTGATCACCTTTATTACGTTGCCGTTGATCAATGCATAGAAGTGTAACAGCGGTCCGTTTTACAGGGAGGATATAAAACCTTGCATTGTGTATGTTTTGAAAAGTAATCCAATACTTCGACGAGCCCCGGCAACACATTTGCCGTGGGCTACATAAAATTCAGTGAGCCAGATTAGTTAAGAACCAAGTCTTTTACTGTACTGTTGCACGTTATTGGTTTTCCACACAGAAGCATGTTGCCTAATGCGATTGCACTACGGAATAGTAGGGCACTGGACATTTCAATTTAGTGCACTATAACTCAAAGTCTTACAAATCAGATATGATGGCGTTTGTGGTGTGATTCATGTCATTCACATCAAAAATATAAATGATTTTCACGTCGTCAGCAAACACGCATGAAACACCGTGGTTTATTGAGCGGTTCCATGCACTCATTGTGGAACGGGCTGCGGTACAGCCACCGCCTTGTGTGCGCTTGATTCCCAAATAGAGCGTGCTTGTGTTTGCCTGTGAATGTGTGTGGGTCGGCTCTGTTGATAAAACGTTGCGCCCATCCAATGACTCCCGATCTTATTTCTTCGGGTTTACACTGGATATGGAGTGCGTGGATGGAGCTGTGGGTGGTGCAGCGCAAGGCATCCATGGTCTCTCTGTATTCACAGGCGTCTCTTGGCTGGTCACATTGACAGATAAATCCGTAACCGGATGTCACCAATCATATATAGGGATATAAATCGAGCCTTTCAAAACCAAGGCTTTAGGGGTCAAATAACAAGAGTAAAATTATCACGCTTTTGAAACCTAACAAATAATTGGGAGAAACATATGCATCGGTATTTTGTTTTTTATCACATGTCATTTCGCGCGAATTTTTAAAAAGTTAATGCTTTAAAATCAGCAATTCACTCATGCTTGTGTGGAGTCCTTCCACTGTAGTCGGTTTTGCATCTGCGTGAAGCGTTGCGAGCCCCTGGCATACTTCATCGCTAGTTCCCCGATTGGGTAGGGGTACTGAGCCAGTGACGGCTAGTCAACTTATATGTACAAGCAAGACAACCCTATTACTTAGCATTCGCTCGGCCGCTGCTGTCAGCTCTCTTACCTGTGGGATGAAAATCAGCTTCAGTTGTTTAAAATAGTGCAAACACTGCACAAAATCACAAATTTATTTATCCTGCAGTTTCACCTCACAGTTTGGAGCCAACTTGAGCCCTTTTGTGATGCCTGTAACATAGAAGCACAGTATGGACAGATTGGAGGGCCATTTTGAGATAATTGTGGTGTGGTTGGATCGCGACCGTGGTTCGTATTGAAGCGAAGCTTGGTAAATTGGATCACTAATAAACAGCTGAAGCAGATGGAAATTGCATGTTCCCATCGTGGGTGTTACTTAGTGGAACGCATCGATAAGTTTACTAGTCACCTTGTTTTATGCAATAAAGTAAGCAGGTAGATGTTTAATTTAGTTGCTTCAGTGGATTGTGATATAACTACTTACAGCGGAGTTTATGTGAACTCCAAAGAAACCAATGAGCGTTTTTCCCTAGATTGCTATACAGTTATTATGCTGACCGATTTCTGAACATTAATCGTCTACTGTCTGGACCACGTTATGATGCACACCCTAAAGCTGTTGTCGGTTACTAACACTTTTCATACGCTGTACCGACTGCATGGTCATCTGGTCGGGCGCGAAGGTCACTAGCAGAGTGCAAAACGCTGCCTTCCCTCACTTGAATTACAACTGGCGAGACCGCACGTCGGATGTGCCATTCCAGACTTCAAAAAAACTGTCCGAACGGACCGGAAATGGAAAGATCGGCATATTGATCAGACTAGGTGAATACAAAGGGCACCGAAACTTAACTCCACGGTGTGACAAATAGGATTAGCAAAATGCACTCAGTTGTAACCATCCTGAATACAAATTGTTTTGGCAGACTTAGGCACTGTTTTACGATGACAAACTGGTCTCAAAATTTGGCGCTAGTTTAACGACACCAAATTAGAAAGATGGACGAATTGTGCAATGGAGCTACTGTGGGGCCGTTACTAAATAACGTATATTTTGGATGGTTAGCTCCATAACGTGTAACGGTGTAAGTATTAAAATTAGTAACCATAGTAATGATAAGAATAATGCACAATACGCCATTTTCAACCGGCTCAAACTTTGCGTTATATGCTGGGTCATTGCGATTTCAGTTCTACTGTGTGACAATTAAACCTAAAAATCTTATTGTCAACTTAATGGATGGCTATCAATTCAAACACTATCAGGAAGCCTAATAAGTGATCTGCAACTAACCACACATAACTGGTACTGCACTCACATTACACTCCATACATAGATAGGTGCTTTTTATTTCGACAACAGTATAACATAGCCAACCGGAACTCGGCGTGTAATGCTATGATGCTCACTAAATGAAGCTCCCGGTGTCTACTTGAGCGCGACAAGACAGAAAATGCACCATTACCAGTTTTAACAGAATGAAACTCCCGTGTATAACTTAGCTTATAGAGATTTTCACTTGTCTCGCACTGCTCGACTTCTGTTGATATGCAATTTACTTGGATAACATTCATCTGTTGATGGAGTGTAATCGTCGCCTTTGCACACACCGGCTTCCTTACAACTACTGTTGATACTTTCTGCAGTTAACACCTTAAATTATTGTGTGCTTGAGAGTAGCCAGTCTTACAGGGGAGCCAATATGTGCAAAAGTCAAGAAGCCAAGTTGTTGCTTTACTATTCGTCTCCGTTTCATGCAAGCAGCAGTACTGCCCATATTTACCTAGATAAATGAAGAATTGGCTGATTGCCCCAACTATATCCTAGTTGTTCACATACCTGTGTGATCATCTGTTCAACAAACACAACATTCGAAAAATGTTACCCCTGATACAAAACAGTAAGCGGAGTTTATGTTGCTTCCAGTTCTAACACCGCATGTCCATTCAGGCAAGTACTCTACATTATGCATCCACGTCGGGCGAATAATCAGGCTTAGTGAACAAGTTAACTGAAGACAAAATCAAATAAAATGATAATAGCTGATGACACGTAGAAAGAAGTAGTTCTTCGGACACAAATTAATACAAATAATATGACTGTAGTAATTTACCATTCAGTCCTTACTTCACTACAGCTGTGTCCAGCATAATTTTGGGCCCGTTTCGGCTGCATATCATGATCGATGTTAGTCGGATTTATTCTCCGTACAAATACAATGAATTATCTAATGGCTATTACAACTAAGTGATTGAGAAGTCTGGGTTGAACAGCGGTTCGGGTCGAAAAATTGCGATCCAACTCTTCTATATGAAGTTTGATTATTCCAATCTTCCTCACAAACTCTGTATATCTTCAGTAGATGCAACTGTAAGAAACGCTGACAACTAAAGAAAATGCTACGTGACCTTACGGTTGTCTTTCAAATGAATCACTAACGTAGAACCAATTCATGTCGTCTTGACTATAAACCAACTGAACTACATATCGTAGCTGCGTCTAACATATGAACCTTATTTTGAGTGGCGAAATTTAAGAAAAATTCATACTTTGTTAAATTAATCCTCTTCAAACGATTGACATTTTTGTTCTACCTTTTCTCATACTGACTGACTCCCGCCCCCAGTGTAGCACGTGATCGGAATGCACGATGCAGTGCATATAACTAAGCAACCAGCAGCATCTACGGACTGTCTCGGTAATTGGAACAATAGTGCAGTCTGGTCTGGATAATGAATGATTGCCCTAAGCAGGCATCACTACTGGGGGTCTGTGACAACCAGCGGGTCGGGCAGAGGTGTTGTTCAATAAATCTGCTGGTATGTACGGGTAAATAGTCACTACTAAAATTTAACGTAATGGAGCCTTTTAAAAACCCGTAGACTCTAACCACTTACTTAATACACGAGCAGTTATTGCATTTTTGAAATTACTTTCATTTGTGCCTTAATAAATAATATCCTTGTTTTCTAACACAAATGTCAGCTCTCTGTATCCGGCCAAAACACAACAACTAATTTTCGATTGCATCATGCATGACTGTTAGTACAATTTCTACCAAGAGTACAAAGGTCCTTAATGTATGTGAAAGGCGTGATGACACGCAAGGCATTTGCAGATACGGAATGAAGGAGTAAATTGAGGCAGCTGGAGACATCATGTATTCCAACAGCTACAAAAATGGAAAGCGAATTACAGTGATGTGCAATGAACAATGGTTTGTAACAGTCCACCATACAAATGCTTGGTAAGTTCCAGGGGAAGACCAGATTAAGGATTATAAAAAGACTATAAAGTGATAGAAATAATGGGAAACTTCTGGTTTAAGGTAATTAACCGAGCTGCTCAAATCAACTAAGTTACTGGTATCCCTACAGCTTGGCAATCGCGAAGGAGTTCGTTATTTCCGCTTCTGATGGAGACTTACTATGTCATGTAATGTAAATGAGATAAAGTGCAGTTCATTCAGTCTTTAAATAGCGTTACTGTAGGGACAAATCTAGGTATGAAAAGCGCTGCATGTTCTTGATACCCGAAGGGATAAAACCTTACATCGCCGATCACTTCAAAGATAGTGCGCGGCTAGCTTGAAATGATTGCCTCTCAGTTTATTATTTTGGCTGATTTGCCACAAGTTGCGACAGGTTTGAGTACGGTTTGCCAATAGTTGGTACACCACGATAAATTCACATCGCAAGCGCTGATAGCCACAACTGTACTAGCCTAGAGCTTGCAGTCTGAGTTGGTAGGGTAGGTGAAACACCACTCTAACGAGTTTTGTCGCCCTACACTCGGTACTTCACCAGTATAAACATCATGTTTGCACCAGTCGTCAGAACTGGATCGCATATTTTACCTGGGGCCTTACATGGATGGTCACTGTTTGCAGAAAGATAGATGGCTCGAACTGCCCGTAGGGCTTTCGCAAAGGGCCATAGTGCTGACTGGCTCTTTTCGATTCCTTTTCAGCCTGTTTGCAGCAACTAAGATAATCCTGTACGATTATTATGAGCTCCCTTTCATTTAACCTGTTGTGACTGCGGTTCTCCTAGTCGATATTCATGTTTAATTTGGCGAAATGCACAGTTTCGATCATGAATTTACTCTAGAGCCGGTTTTTGGATGATCATATTTTCGTCCTGTGGTGAACACTTTGCCGTGCCTTGTGATCCTCCAAAGATTTGATGTCATACGAGATATCGACATCGTGTGCAAACAGTGAAAATTTTGACTGGAGCACATTAGCGAACTCGTTGCTGCATACTAGTAATAAACGTGGTCCCAGGATTTATCGTAGGCGCACACTACACCGGACTTGAACTGGGTCAGAGCTGGGGCTGCGGACTATAAGATTCAGTTAATGTCGAATGAGGAGTTGTTTATCTAATCCATCAGGGGATCACTGATTCCATAGTTTCAAAGCTTCTGAAGAAGAATTCCGTAGTCCGTCCGGTCGAAAACGTTTGGGAAGTTCAGGTTTAGGGCGTAGGCTCCTCAACTCTGACATCAGTTTGTAATGCAAGACCCATTGCGATGGAATCTCTTCAGTTCTACCACTATGATATTGTTGCTCTCAAGTTATCCCGCAATCGCCATTGCGATCATAACTTGCATAACTTTGGATAGTACTGTGAAGAGATTAATTGAAAGGGTGTTCCAGGCATAGTATGATCAGTGCTGTTGTAAGTAGGACTGATTACTCTATGTTTTCACATAGTGTGCACTTGCAGCTCATCAAGGTAAAAAGCGTTCTCACCGCTTGGCGATATCCACGAGCTTGTTTTACATCATCAATGGCAGGAGAACTGTGCACACGCAAGATGGATAAGCTTTTTATAGCATTTGCAGCAGAAATTCATACATGGTGTAACTCTGGGAGCAAAGTGCGCTACATCAAAGGTAAGTGAAGAGAAAAATCACTCCAGAAAGTGATGGTAACATGATGCGTAAACGCGTTCGCAATCTCTTATGCACCCAGCTCCCAACTATCTACTGCACGTAGGATTTGGATTCCGCTCTGCTCCCTCTGGAATTTTTGGCATGACTACACAGTATTTTAGGATCATTAATGATTTTTATATTAAAGCCTTGTTAGTTTTGGTGTTTGCCTTCGCAGATTAATTAAACATAATGATCTCACCGAGTCACGCATGCACCCTAGACATGCTCCATCGGATAGACTTTATAAGCTTGCCGGGCCCGATACTTTAAAACCCTTAAATTTAGGATCTCGCTCCACGGGAATTGATTAATTTCCTTCGAGCAAAATTGTCTGGCTTCCCCCACCCGGATTACAAGCAGACTTGTGATCCTCAAGGCCATGGGCCGAGACCAGATAGTATGCCTTAATGGCTGACGACGTAACTTCCTCAATGTTTTCATATATGTATTAGCGTAACCCAAGTAATGGAAGAGCAGCGCCGCACAATCATCACAACGGTGCGGTTACCGTATCAAATATTAGTTAATCGCGCGTGAGACCTAATTCTAATACAGGTGGTTCGTCGCCAGTTCCGAGTCGCTTGGGAGTAGTGACATGACTGTAGAGCGTTACGCAGCGATTACTTCGCGTAAGTCCTCTTTGAATAGTTCACTGAGAGAATCTGGGCTTTCGACAGCTTGCAGATTTAAGTCCCTCACCAGAAGGATATGAGTGTATGGCCATGCTAGGATTTGCCTTATAGCAGGCGCTAGGCGGTCATTCACTTCTAGCGTGAAGATTGGAGGACTATAAACCATTGCTGGAAAAACACATCACCAAGTCTCAAGTGCAGACTAACACAGAGAGAATGGTATCTGGAACGTTCATGATATCCAGACGCCGGCCATTTCGGTAATACAAGTACACTCGGCCTCCACTGCTGGGTCGGTCGTTTCCTAGGAGATTCATGCCGGGCAAGACTCTTTCAGCGTAAGTGGCCTCCGTGTCTAGCTAGGTTATCGTTATAATGAGCATGTCCAAAGGTATGGAAAGCCGACGAGTACGAAGCTCAACCAGCTTTCTTATGTTGGCATACAATCAGAGGAAGTCGTCTTATGTCCTCCGAGCATTTATAAATGTGTCTTTCGTGTGAGCGTTTAAGCTGACCCACGCAAAGTTCGTCGTCTTTTTGTTGAATTCCAATCCTAGATTTTGGGGCGATTCCAGTTTTATATACAGAGTTCTCAGTGGCAGTTGATGGCTGCAGACCTAGAGATATTTCAGCTGTCTGGGTGTTTTTACTGCGTCACGGTTCTGAGCGGCATGCTTACGGGATCGTATACAAGAAATGCTCCTTCAGCGATTTTTCATCGAGTTGTGGCCAGGTATCCATCTACTTTATACTTGTTTCGTCTAAAATCTTTCTGAACAATTTGAAGCAATTTCTCATTGCCTTATCTACAATTGGTATGGTATGCAGCGATTCTCTCATCACACGGTGACCCCTTGCCCTTCTAGTTGGGTGATAATGGTAGCTTTGAGATGGAAGTAAAGGTCACGTTTGCGAGTGCGAATAGTTCGTGGGCGAGATACCATGGATCCCATTACTGTGCCTGAGCCTCTAGCTTGCATGGTTTCCAGAGATTAGGAGGAACGTAGATAATGATAGATTTTACATATATTGTATACTGTAGTGGCCTTAGTTTACGTTACTGGCGTTTGTTTCATGGAACATCTGGCAAAATGCGAACAGTGATTGGGGTAGTTCTGAGGTGAGTGACTGACAACAGAACAGACTTTGCAACATCTCCTGGATGAAACATTATTTGGAGTAAACGTGGTTTACCGTAGTGTAACTAGCTTCAAAGACTGACGAGGCACACCACTTTAGCCAACTTTGTATGGGTTCCAATTAATTGACAGAGGACGTCCCACTGTTTC